>JAGFNX010000486.1:0-124850 GCA_017657125.1 Scopulariopsis brevicaulis
CCCAACGACGGGCCAGCCTCGTGCATCGCGCCCACTTTTGACGGGACGTCCCTGGTCACGGGGCACACCCGCGGCAAGATTCTTCAGTGGTCCCTCGCGAGCGACGGGCACCCGACCCGGCTGGCGGACCTGAACGCCTCGGTGACGAACATTGTCTTCTCGCCCCTGATGTCCGAGAAGAAGGAGTCCGTTCTCCAGACGGTCGTCAAGCCGACCCGCGCCGAGAGGCAGTACACATTTACGACGCAGCTCGAGGCGGGCCAGGTTCCGGAGAGCAGGTTCGGGAGGCTGCTGAACGCGACGGGCTTCCCGTCTGATGCGCTTGAGGCTGCGACTCTGTCGCTACAGCAGCCTACCCCCGCGGCTACGCAGGAGGGGGGCGAGTCTAATGACGAGCTCTGGAAGGTTATCAACGAGCAGAGGGAGTTGCAGCAGCTCACGTACCGGAAGTACGTCGAGGCTCAGGAACAGGGCTCGTAAGGAGAGCATCCGGGTCTCTACAAGACCGAGGCGCAAGCCGCTTAGGCGCCGGCGTGATCGGCGTCCCAATGTCGACAATAAACGCCACATTGCCAATCCCCCTTCGCCGGGTTACACGAGGCGTGCGTCGACCCCTTCACCGGCCCCTTTATCTTTAGAAAAGGGGGACACCGAAGATAGACGAGCGTACAAGCACACTCACGTGGGCGCGGGTCGGCCTTTACGTGCATGAAGGGGGGCCATTTATCTTCATGGCGACGCGGGATGGGTAATATGGCGAATCTCCGTGAGGTCAAGTGGCCCGCAATTGGGTCAATGAGACGGCACTGGGGATCTCCACATTAACGGGAGTCCCCTGCGACTTGGTAACGGATGGACTACCGGACGGAATCCAGCCGTATACCATCCTTGGAACCGTCACGTCGTCGGGTCGGGTTGCCAATGGCTTCTATATTGGGGTGTGTTAAGATCTGGATATTAGATTATATGGCCAAGCGGTTCTAGCTTCATGCGGTTGACTCGAGCAATTTCAGCGACATGATCCCGCCCTGAACCTAAATCTAGAATATTTGGTAAATAACTGTGGTCTCCCTGTTGTTGCGATTTCACTTGAATTATGTGTCCTGTGTCTCCAATACTCACGATCTCAGCCCAGCGGTTAGGGCCCCGGGGATGGTAAACGATGAGACTCGTCGCCCTCCTCCTGGCGGCCACAGCCCTGACATCCACGTCCCTGACGTCCACAGCCACCCCCTTAGGCCCATCCCGAGACACCCGCCCCATCGAGCACGAGCGGCGCTCCCCCAAGAACCCCTGGACAAAAGCCACCCGCCTTCCGCGATCCCACACTCTGCCCCTTAGAATCGGCCTAACGCAGCGGAACCTCAACCGCGCGGAAGAGTTCCTCACCGCCGTCTCGGACCCTGCCTCGCCTTCGTACGGGAAACACTGGTCCCGGGAGGAGGTGATCGAGACGTTTGCGCCGGAGCGGGAGGCGGTGGAGGAGGTTCTGGGGTGGTTGGAAGATGAAGGGATAGTGAGGAATAGGACAAAGGTGCCGGAGGGGAGGGGGTGGGTTGAGGTTGAGGTTACGGGGGGCGAGGTTGAGAGGCTGTTGGGGACTGAGTATCATGTTTATAAGCGTGATGGGCAGTCGCATGTTGCGTGTGAGAGGTACCATGTTCCGGAGAGAGTGTCGAGGTTTGTTGATATCATCTTGCCGAGTGTGCACTTTGATCAGCCTTTAGGAGACCCCCGCGGCAGTCGGATACCACTCGCGCCTGACAAGGCGTCGGACCTAAAGCGAGCTCTGGAGAACCAGCCCGACCCAGAACCTATGATCCGGGACCCCGGGGTCCTCGGCAGCCCATCCTCCGATAGCCTCCCTAAGAAGCCCCCCGCTCCAAACATCCTCTCCCAGCTAACAAACTGCGACACGGCCATAACCCCTGCCTGCCTCCGCGCCCTCTACTCCATGCCACCGGGGACCCTCAATTCCCCCAACAACTCCCTCGGCGTGGTGCAGTATACCCCGCAGGCATACCTCCAAACCGACCTCGACCTCTTCTTCACCGAGTTCCAGCCCAAGCTAGTCAGCCAAGGCCCGGAGGTCCACCTCCTTGCGGGCGGCGTGGTGCAGCGGGAAAAGCAGTCGTTTTTGTACAACGGGGAGTCGAGCCTTGATTTGGGGTATGCCATGACGTTGGTGTATCCGCAAAATGTGACGCTCTACCAAGTCGGTGATCTAGAGCAGAGCGCCAGCTTCAACAACTTCCTCGACGCCGTGGACGGGAGCTACTGCACCTTTCAAGGGGGCGGCTCCCGCGACCCCAACGTCGACGGGCAGTATCCCCCCGAGACATCCTGCGGGACGGCCCCGCTCACAAAAGTCATCAGCACAAGCTACGCCTACAACGAGGGCGACCTCGGCGTCAGGTACCAACAGCGGCAGTGCGCGGAGTACATGAAGCTCGGACTGCAGGGGATATCGGTCATATTCCCTTCCGGGGACTTTGGTGTCGCGGGGAACGCTAACGCGTGTTTTGATCCTTTGACAGGGGCGTACCAGCATGGGTCTATGGGGGGAATATTCAACCCTTCGTTTCCGAGTACGTGTCCATGGGTTACCTCCGTGGGCGCCACAGAAATCATGCGGGGATCGTCGGTGCGGAGCGGAGAGGTTGCGTGCGAGACGGTTGTGAGATCGGGCGGGGGGTTCTCGAATGTTTTTGGGGTGCCGGAGTATCAGACAGAAGTGATGGAATGGTATCTTGGGGGTGTTGGGGAGAGGTATAAGCGCTATGCAGGGAGGTTTAATGACTCGGGGGTTGTGAGGGGGTATCCGGATGTTAGTGCCAATGGGGCGAACTACGTTACGGCTGTTAACGGAGAGTTTACGTTGTCGTATGGCACGTCGGGTACGTCTTCCCCCACCCCCGGGGTCCCTGTCAACCCTTCTGGACCTGGATGCCCGGTTCTAACAGACATAGCCTCGACCCCCGTCTTCGCCTCCATTCTCACCCTCATAAACGAGAAGCGCCTGCAAGCAGGGAAGTCGCCCGTCGGATTCGTCAACCCCGTGCTCTACGCGAACCCGGGGGTCTTTAACGACATCCGGCACGGGCGGAACCCGGGGTGCGCGACGGAGGGGTTCGAGGCTAGGGAGGGGTGGGATCCTGTTACGGGGCTTGGGTGAGTGTCCCTGTTTCCCCGCGAGGTGGTGAAGAGATAGAAATGGGACGGAGCGAAGGTGGGACGGGGCAGAGAGTGAGGAGTGAGGCTGACTGGTGATGGGTGTAGGACGCCGAAGTATAGGGAGATGGAGGCGCTTTTCATGAGGCTTCCTTGAGGGGAGGTGGGCGGCGACCGCCGTCTGACGGGCTGAGGGTGGGAAAGGTCAGGGAGGGGTTTCTGGTGGTCAAGTTGGTGAGTGTACATACTGCATTCTGGTATATAAGAATGGAAGCGTTTCTCATGCAAGACTGGATGCATGCGTCTGGGCTACAACACATGCCGAGAATGTCAAGGGTGGATATCCCATCGCATTGGTGGCGAATGCAGATTGATAAGACGCCGGCGTCGGACTTAACGGCGTACCGCCGCCCGCCCCGGAAACGGCGGCATATGCGTCGGATTTTCCTAATAGCATATCATCAGCCTCCCAGAAGCGTGAACTATAAAACCCGAGAGCCGAGGGATAATTTTCTCTTCTGTAGTGAAGAATATTGCCGATTTCCGTGACCGAATAGAGCGGGTGTAAGTCGGAGTGCGGTGCTCGGCTGGTTACGTCAACACCCGGAGAATCGGGCGGCAGACGGCGGTTGTATTACAAATTTCCCGACCCAGCACCCTCAAAAAAGTTCCCCACGCATCATCCATCCCATCCAGCGTTTCCACTTCCCTCCCATCAACAACACCCGCAACACCACACACAACACTCACAATGACCGTCGCAAACGCGTTAAAGGGCGATACCGCGCCGCAGGTGCGCTCCCTCGTAAGTCTTCCCTCCACCCCGAGATGTGCCTAGCAAGCGTCCAAGCATCTCTCGTCCTCGGCCTCGGCCCGGAGCTAACGGACAAGCAGTACCGTCAGCTCCTCCGCAACGGCGGCGCCTTCACGACGTACAACTTCCGCGAGTACGCGCGCCGCCGCACGCGCGATGCCTTCCGCGAGCACGCCGCCGAGCGCGACCCCGCGCGCGTGCAGGAGTTCCTGGCCAAGGGGAAGAAGGAGCTCGAGGTGCTGAGGAGGCAGGCGATTGTTTCGGGCTTCTTCTCGTTTGATAAGCTGGTTATTGAGAAGCATGTGCGTTTTATCGGTTCCTGAGGGATGGGGGCCAGGGGGGCTCGAGGGTGGTTTGAAGGGTGGTGCTGACGGTTTACAGGGCAAGCCGGCGAAGCTGAGGGCGCATGGGACGACGTGAGTTACCCGATGGGCTGGAGGTGTGAGAATGGGGCTAACTCGTTCTAGGTCTGCGTAATGGGCGAGTACGACATGAAGGCATTTCCGGGGATGGGTGAAGGGGGAGACTGGGAACGGCAGAGCCGGAGAGCAGATGCATCGAGCGTTGTACGATAGGGAGCATACCGGGGAGAGATACCCGTCTCATTTAAGAAAAAGTCATGACCAAGCCTTGAACATCAACTGCTTAGTTTCTCGTGGTTTGTCGGAAGCTTCTGGGTCGAATCATCTCCGTTGGTCTCAACTGGGCGGAGCTGTTGCCTCGCTGGCTTCGTGTGTAGGCGTCATGAGCTTCCCGCCCGTCTCCAAGTCTACAGCCCGGCTCAAGAGCACTAGCAGTAGCACGAACCTCAATATCTCGGCAATCACCGTAGTTAAGACCGCTATCGGCGGCTTGCCTTCCCCAAGACCCCCTTCTGGGTGGCAACTGTAGCTGACGCCGGTATTGGGTCACGTGACCTCCCAGCCAAGGGAGCAACCGACCAAACGGCGTCGCGACGCCGAAACACAATCTAATCGACAAGCCGATCGCGACGCGCGGAATAAGTTTCGCGCCCGCACGAATACCCTTGTACGCGGCAACCCGGAGCCGCCTGTAGCGTTAACCCCTCCGCCGATGACGTCTCTGTCTACTCATAGCGGCGCGCTTACGCCCTGAAAGGACTCGACTGAATTGCCACTCCGGCCATCATCTCGCGGCACCGAGCTCTGCTTTTTGAATACCCGACATCCATTTGCCGCTGCTTTGACGAGTGTCTGACTTTTTCGATATGGCTCCTGGAGTGAGTGACCCTGTGCGACTGGCCTGTTCGCTTCCTTGAGGCTAACTTTGACAGACGAGACGCGCGCATCGCGCGGGTTACGCCGAGCCCGACGATTTCGACGGTACACGCCGCCCCGAACCTCCCCAAGCACCCGCCGCTAACAGGACCCAGGCCTCCCCGTCCGACAATGGCGTCCCGAATGGGTAAAGGTCGCGCCCCCGCCCCCCGCCGAGACCTCCAAACCCAACGACATCTGGGCCGTCGAGCTCCTCCACGGACTCCCCAAAGACGCGCACCTCCTGCCCCCTCACACCCAGGAGCTCCTCCGCGCCGCGCGCTCTGGCCGCCTCTACAAGCGTGCCTCCCCCATGGAGGAGGAGGAGCCCGAGGCCGACGGACCCCCCGAGAAGTCCGAGAAGAAGGAGGACGAAGAGGCCGGCACCACCGGGTTCATGGTCCGGACGTGGAAGCCCGTCGCGCGGAACGTGGAGGGCCCGGACGTGGGACACCTTGCGAAGAGGAGGAAGGGGACCGTGACGATTGCGAGCAAGACGGTTGTTGCGCCTGCAGGCGGGAACACTGTTACTAGGGCGACGGTTAGGAGGGTCGACGCCGCGGGGAACCCGTACACGCAGGAGGTGACGCTCACAGAGGGGCAGGCGGTTGAGGGCGAGATCATCTCGACGAGGGTGGTTGCGGCGCCCGAGGCGGCGCAGGCGGCGGCGCAGCCTCCGGCTCCGAATAGGAGGCGGCCGCCCCCGCCGAAGAGGAAGCCCAAGGGGCCTGGGCGGGGGAGGAAGAAGAAGCTGCCGCTGCCGGCGAGTACGAGGCCTGCTGGGGAGGAGACTCCCGCAGGGGAGGAGACGCCTGCGCCGAAGCCCGAGAGAGAGGGGTCCGAGACTGTAAGTGCTACTTGTGTACAAGAGATTGTGTGTCTTGTCGCTAACTGGAAATTTATAGCCTGTCAAACAGGAAGGAGAGGACTCTGTTTCCAAAGACATCGAGATGGCCGATACTTCCACCGTCCTGTCGGATGACGAGGAAGAGGGCGAGGAGGGAGAGGAGGGCTCCCAGGAGCCCGAGGAGACCGAAAAGGCTGAGGGCGCAAATGAGCCGAAGACTCCCGCGGCGGATGAGCAGGCTGACCGCGAGATGACTGACGCGCCCGAGGCAGGCGCCGAGGCGTCCGGGGAGGGCGACGAGAAGAAGCCGCCCGTGGACCCAATCGCGCTCCCGCCGCCGAACCTTGCTGTCCCACAGGAGGGGTCGCCCATGGTGGAGGGGAGCCCGTTGAAGAATGTCGTGATGGTGTCCCCGACTGAGGCGCCGTCCATGATGCCGCTTGCGGGGCCTGAAGATCGGCCGGAGGGTCCTGAGGGGGCTGAGAAGGGTCCTGGGGAGGTAGACGTTGAGGAGGCTGGTGAGGAGAAGGCGGATGTTGAGATGGGGGGTGTCTCGACTGCCGCGCCCGATACTTTGACAGTCCAGGACGAGCAACAGGAAAAGGAAGCTGAGAAAGAACCAGAGCAGGAGGAGAACGAGCTAGAGAAGGAACCGGAGCAGGAGAAGGAACCAGAACAGAAGGAGGTGGAGGAGCCGGAGGAGGAGCCGGAGAAGGAGCCGGAGAAGGGGGAGGAGGGGGAGAAGGAGCCGGAGCAGAAGGAAGAGCAGGAGCCGGAGCCGGAGCCGGAACAGCAGGAAGAAGAAAAGAAGGAGCTAGAGGCCACAGAACCCGAGAACCCCCCGCCCACAGAGCCCGAGAATTCCCTGCCCGCCGAGCCCCAGCCCCAGCCCGAGTCCGAGCCCCCCACCGGCATCACCGCCGACACGGAGCTCCGCGAAGACCACATGCCCTCGCCCGGCGAGGAGGCCGCCAAGGCACTGGACATCGACCCGGCGACCGTCGAGCCCGAGGATGCCGCCAACTCGCCCGCTGTGCCGGACGTCCCGGTCCCGGAGGCGGACCCCGCGGAGGTTGAGAATGAGGCGGGGAGGGCGGCTGCGGAAGAGCCGGCTGTTGGGGAGCCTGGTGTGAAGGAGGGGGCTGAGGAGGGAGAAGAGGAGAAGGAGGGATCTGCGGAGGGAGACAAGGAGGAAGAAGGGGAGGAGGGAGGTGATGATATTTTGGGGAGTCTTGTTGAGGATTTGGATAGACGGGCGGAGGAGATGAAGCAGGACTTGGCTGGTTCTCCGGCCCCCGAGGCGGGCGCGGAAGAAAAGTCGGAGCCTGCGGAGGCCGACAAGGTTTCCGAACCGGAGCCTGCGGCCGGGGAGAAGCAGGAGCCCGAGAAGGGGACCGAGGAGGGAGAGACGGAAAAGGTAGAGGGAGCGGAGGCGAAAGAGGACGACGGAGGTGAGGCGTAAATAGTGCTCGTTGAAGGAGGCCGTGTTTGTATAGGTCTTGTATAGCGGGCTGGCGGGCCGGGGTGTCACCCACGCTCGATGTTCTGGATTATTGTTGCCATGGGCTTTTGGGCTTAATGCGATTGTTATGTTCCTTGTTACATTGGCTATCCGCGTACTTCGAACGTCTCCTATGTTTACGGGTCGCTTTTCACTTGCCGCTACGCTCCGTGGACTAGTTTGAATCCCACTGCCGGCCCCAGTCCGCGACGACCCCGAGGACGAATCTGCAATCTTTCTGCATCGTCACAGTTCAACTCCCAACTAATATGAGCACGAGTAGATTGTGTAAGGCAAACTAACGATGTGAAGTATATTTGCGCTTTGAAGAGTTAAAGGAAATACCCAATCCAAACGCCCTTGCCCTCGCTCCAACCCTAGATACAGAAGCCATGTACAAACGTTAGATATCAAGAAGTCGTATAACCCCCCCTTCCGCTATTTTCATCCAAAGGAAACCCGTGATATATCCACCCTGCATTATCTCGTCATTCTCCACCACCCGTCCCCCGTATATTCATTCCACATCAGTCCAAAATCACCAACACCCGCAACCCATCCTTGACGACCCGAAAGAGGGGGCCCAAGCTCACGGCCACTTCTGCGGCCCAATCCTCCCCCCCGACGGAATAGCCGTCTTATTCGACAGCAAAATGGCATCAAGCGTCGACCTCACGACCTCATTCCCCCACCACTGCGGCGCTTGCGTAGACGTCAAGTAAAGCGTAAAGAAGATAACCATGGTGGACAAGATCAATCCCGTGTCCAGCGCCGCCGACACAATGTAGTTGTACTGCAGCCACCACCCGGTATACCGCCTCTTGATGAAGTAGTTGAAGATGGTGCCGACCACGCCCCAGCAGAGGTAGATGTAGACGCTCGCGGGGGGCAGGAAGCCCGCACCGCCGAAGATGAGGGGGGTGCTCACGTAGCGCCAGATGGAGCGCGGCCAGCGGCGGGCAAAGAGCCACGTCACGACGGGGGCTAGCGCGCCGACGAGCCAGAACCACTGGAGGCCGCTGTAGATGGCGCCCTTGCTGAAGATGCGCGCGGGGCCGATGGCGCCCCAGATGATGGAGGCGGTGAAGAAGACGCGGCCGCCGGGGCAGGTATACGAGTTGGCCTGGTCGGGCTCGCACACGTCGGGTATGTGGTCGAGCGCCCAGTTCATGACGCAGATCTGCACGATGGCGGACCAGATAGACGCGATGAGCTGCGACGAGAACATGACGCGCGGGGGCACCTTCATGTAGTGGCCGAGCTTGAGGTCCTGGGCGAAGTAGAGGGCCTGGCCGACGCAGATGTAGCCGTAGTTCTTGAACATCATCATGGCGAGGGGTCGGCCGGGGACCATGTAGCCGATTATGAACTCGGTGAGGACGTTGAGGCCGAGCTGAATGTTGGTGACGGCCTGGACGATACCGATGGGGAGGAGCCAGACGATAGGGATGAGCATACAGATGACGAAAGCCCACGCGGGGAAGCCCGTGGGCCAGCCCGAGACGACGGCGAACGACAGGCCCACCATGACGGCGAAGAGGGCTGGAGATGTTAGTCAAATATTGGGGCTGCGATGAGAACGCCGCACGTACCTAGATACCACCAGTCCTCAGCATCCCGATACTTCTTCATCAGCCGCATGTGGACGTCGTCCTCCTGGTTCCGCGCCAGCTTGAACTGCTTCCAAATCTCCTTTCCGTGGTATAGCGCGACATGAACAATCACGGCCGTCACGGCCGCAAAAGACAGGCCGTAGGCGAGCGCGAACTGGGTCGACAGGAACAGCGGCGAGTAGTCGTCGTACGCCTCCTGGACGAACCGGTTGTTCTCGTCGAGGATGCGGCGGACGTCGTACTCGGCGCCCGTGTTGTCGTACGAGGAGGAGCTCTGTACGGGGAAGTAGTCGGCGTACCAGGTGCCCGAGAAGTGGATGCCCATCGAGATGAAGACGAAGAAGACGATGATGCCGGAAACGACGTTGGCGATTGCGTGGAAGGGCGGGATCAGCGGCGACGCGAGGTATCCCGAGATGACGGTCCAGTCCTGGTACGTGTTAGCACATGCCGAGCGGTCACAGGTGAAATCGGACGTACAAAGGTCAGGGGGAACAGGCCGTAGCCCGAGTAGCCGCCAAAGAGCTTGTTGACGACGACATTTTCCGGCGCGATCCAGCAGATCCAGACAAAGTACGAGAGGCCCTGGAAGATCCAACCAGGGAACCAGTAGTAGATGAAGGAGGCGCAGCTGATGATGAGGAACAGCCGGTACCGGCCAATCTTCCAGCCGTTCGTCTTGGCAGGGTCGGATGGCGAGTGATCGTGGAGCGTGTAGAAGAGGGCGCAGTTGACGAGGTCCGAGGGCCAGATCATGGAGGAGGGCCACACCAGGAACCGGCGCGCCAGCCCCGCGAGGCCGTAGCCCGTGCAGAGCGTCGTGATGCCGAAAAGGAGCTGGAAGGCCCAGCCAAAGTGCTGCTTATACCACAGCTGCTGGGCGAGGAGGACGTCGGTCGCGTACAGCACTCCGCCTCCGTACGCGGCCTACACAGGTCAGCACTTAACCCACGGAAACGCCAGTCCCTTCCACTAGCGACGACATGGCGCAGGGCCGCGGCGCTAGACTCACATTCGACATGACCACAATGACGACGTGTTCCTTGTAGTTGAACTTTCCCGGGCGGAGGTTGAACTTCAGACCAAACAGGTTCCACTGGCGGTCGGGCATGACCAGGTCCCAGGCGAGGCCGAGGGGGTACGCGACGAGCTGGACGACATAGGTGGTGACGGTGACACTCGGGTTCCGCAGCGAGAAGATCATGTTGATGGCGGAGCCGACGGTGCAGAGGAACATGCCGATGACCCAGGCGCGGACGGTGTTGGCGGGCAGGTCGACGTCGAAGTTGCGGACGACGGCGCGCACCTCGGGGTACGGGCTGTTGTCGTCCATGAGGGCCTGCTCAATCTCCATGCCCTTCTCCGCGTTGCCGGTCGCGATGGCGGCGTCGAGCTCGTTGAGCTGGTCGAGCGGCAGGTTGGGGTCGAGCTTGTACGCCTTCTTCTCATACTGCTCGAGCGACTTGAGGTGCTCGAGCCCCGACACCTCGGCGGTGTCCTCGGGCGCGGGCAGCGGCGTGACGTCCTCGGGCTCATGGCGCCGTCGGAAGAAGGACGGCATGGTGGGCGCCGACCTCGTTGTCGTGTCCGGTGGTTCTGTTCGCTGTCCCCTCTGGCGATGGGGGGTTCTCGACGGCTGGCCGGGGAAGCGGACGATGGACGGGGTCGGGTTGGGGCGGAGAGGGAGGTGGCCCAGGCTGGGTGCCGGGGTGGGAGAAAGACGCTGAAGGGGTGAGGGGACGGGACGATTCCGCCGAGAATTAGCAATCTGGGGTGGCCGAGAGCGGTAATGGTGGACAGTGCGCAGGGTTCACAGGCCGGAGGAGCACGGCAGGGGACCAATGGTGAAGGCCCGCCGTCGTCGTCCCAGGGCAGCGGGCGGGAGGGGGCCGATAAGGTCCGGGGGGCTGGAAGTGGGCTCGACTCTGGCTCGGCATCCAAGAAGTCTTCGCCGCGCCGCGATCACGCAAGCCGAGGTGGAGGGCAGCTAGGACGAATGGGGGAGTGTCTGTGTCCGTCTTGGGAGGTACACAGCCATCTCGGTCTGTTGCCAAGGTGTGAGTGCGCGTCACAGCTTACGGGGACAAGACTGGTGGTACTGATGTTCTTATTCCATGGGGTTCGTGGGGTTGAGATGGGCCTTTGATGGTGGGTCGCTGGCTCACACGTTCGGCGATTCTTATCGTGTGCCGTGGGCTGCAGGAGATGCAATGCCTTTGGGCGGGGGCGCATGGCGAAGTCCCGCCGAATATTGAAGAGACGATCGCGACGGGGTCGTACCTGCCTAAAATAGCGTAGCGAGCGGGACAAGCCCCACAAATAGCAGCGTTGTGGGGTGACGGGGTCTGGGCTTAGCTTGGAAAAGGATAATATTTCGGCCACTGTTTTTCAGCGGGCAAGGGCACCCAGGGAGACCACGAACGGGCTTGGGACGAAGGACTCATCTCCACAAGACGCAGTGGATGAAAAGGTCCCGATGCGCCAATCCGACGGCGGCCGAGTCGCACAAACTCGATCAACTATAAAGTATCTTGGCCACCCCCCGTTCTTGTCCGTCCGGACTTTGACGAGGGACTTTTGATGGGTGCCACAAACGTCTCCCAATAGCTTGTGATACAGAGCGAGTGTCACCAGCTGCTTGCGGATGTTGCGCCAGAGCACCGGAGTGGTGACTGATCGATCGTGGAAGCCTAGAGGAGCTAGCCTTTGGAGTCCAACACCCTGAACTGGTCCAGTGCTATTCAAGATTCAAGACGAACCCCCCGTCGGCTCCTTCGGCAGCGCGGAGCATGCTACGTATCAATTAGCCAACAGGCCCGTGATGGACTCCCCACCAGAGTCAGCCGACTGGCGGGAGAGCAGAAGCAGCGATTGGTCGCGTCCCGCACGTCGACAAAAGATCCCGTCAAAAGGTCCTTGATGTCCTTCGCCGCTTTTCCGATCCACCGGGACTTTTTATCCCCCCGCCACGAGATGCGGCTCAACACAGCCGACTGCGGAGCCAACGCATTCCTATGGTCTGGGCCATCGCCCATGGATTGAAGGCTCGCGCGCGAGGGTGGCGAACGGTTGGCGCATATCCGGGCTTATATGGCCGCTGGCTGGTGTGCGTCGCCTGTCTCATCCGCGGCAGTGTCTCAGATCCACGAGCTCTGCAGCAAGCGAAAAAGGAACCCACTTCGCCCACCGAAGCACCAGGCTACACGGCTCAAGGCTTTGTGCCTCTCCCGCGTGTCATGGTGAGGTTTCAAGTCCCCATGGAACCGCGCCCATCACACAGGATACTTTGGCGCCGGCAACATCGGCCACGTCGTCTCGGCGCCGACATCCGAGATCCCGTAGTACCCCGTGAGGGGGAATTACTCGCACACGGCCGAACTTGATCCCGGGGTGTCGGGCGCCGTGGTGAGGTGCTGTGGCTGACGCCGTGCGACGACTTCCTTGGGTGTCGACCGGATAATAGCTCCGGGGCGCGACGGTGTGGACCAGGAGTGAAGGGCAATTGCAGGTTAACATGGTCGTGTTCGACGTGGGTGCTGGGTGTCGCCGTCTGGAAGATGTGGATAGCCGCTATGGCACGGGCTTGCTAGCGTGCTTTGATCTACGATGATCGTGGGGGCTTCATGTGAGAAGAGCCATCCAACGGCTGTGACTACGTGAGACACGGCTCATACCAGGCCTAGGTTATGAATTCGCGGCTCCTCTCACCACATGCTCACCGAGACTGACCAAGGGCGGGCGCTCACAGGTAGGACCGTGACACGTAGACCAGCTCACCAAAAGCAAACACGCCAACATGATCTGAGCTTCGTGATGCGCCCCGCGTCGTGGGGGATGCGGGCTTCGAAACGATACTTTGGCGATGTCGTCATACAGGGAGGAACTTCAAGGGAACCCGCTCGTGCCGCAACGATGTCATCATCATGAACGTCCATTCCACTCAGCCCGGAAGACAGCAACGATTGAAGTCGACGAGTACATAAACCTCTTTCCCTCATGTGAAATGTATTCAAGTGTTGCTCGAAGCTCTCCAGGCCTCAGCAGTAACCCGGATTCCGCATCAATCAGCTCCAGCAATCATCGTGTTAGTCGAGCTCGGGAACGACCTCGATATATCCACATTGATAACGCCACCTCTAACGAAGCCCAATTAACCAAGCTACCGCCAAGATGCTCTCACGACACGTAAGTCCAGACTCCCAATCTCCAGAAACCCCCCTGACACCTCCAGGTCAACCCCGATGAAATCGTCAACCACCTCCGCGAGGTCCCCCCGGGGCACTCCCACCCGGGCAGCCGCCCCAACCGCTACTCAACGCCGTACACCTCCGCCTACGCATCCCGCCAACCCTTCCCAACCTACCGCATCCCCGATGACGGCGCCCCATCCGACACTGTCTACCAGGTGATCCACGACGAGGTCAACCTCGACGGCAAGCCGGACCTTAACCTGGCGTCCTTTGTGGGCACCTGGATGGAGAGCAATGCCCAGACGCTGATGATGGAGAATGCGAACAAGAACCTCGCCGACGCGGACGAGTACCCCGCGCTCATGCGCATTCACGAGCGGTGCGTAAGCATCATCGGGAACCTGTGGGGTCTTGAAGAGGGCGCCAAGGCCATCGGGACGGCGACCACGGGGTCGTCGGAGGGGATCCACCTTGGTGGGCTGGCGATGAAGAAGCGGTGGCAGCAGAGAAGGCGGGCGGAGGGGAAGAGCACCGAGAAGCCGAATATCATCATGGGTGCCAATGCGCAGGTTGCGCTGGAGAAATTTGCGCGGTACTTTGACGTCGAGGCGCGGATCCTGCCTGTTAGTGAGAAGAGTCGGTTCCGGCTTGATCCGGAGCTGGTGAAGGAGAACTTGGATGAGAACACGATTGGCGTGTTTGTCATTCTTGGGAGCACGTAGGTAGCCCCTCATCTCCCGAAGCGGAAAGAATCGAGGAACGATGCTAACCGGGGGCTAGGTATACCGGCCACTACGAGCCCGTGGAGGAGATCTCCAAGATCCTGGACGAGTACCAGTACAAGACGGGCATTGACATCCCGATCCACGTCGACGCCGCGTCGGGCGGCTTCATCGCGCCCTTCACCGACGCCGGCGTCGGCGGCCCCAAATGGTGAGCTCCCATCCCAACAACCACACAATCCATCTCGCGAAAACTAACAGACAACGCAGGAACTTTGAGCTCCCCCGTGTCGTCTCCATCAACACCTCCGGCCACAAATTCGGCCTCGTCTACGTCGGCCTCGGCTGGGTAATTTGGCGCGACGAGGAACACCTCCCCTCGGACCTAATCTTCACGCTTGACTACCTCGGCGGCTCCGAGAAGTCCTTCACGCTCAACTTCTCCCGCCCGGGCGCCCAGGTCATCCTGCAGTACTACAACCTGATCCACCTGGGCCGCAGCGGCTACCGCGAGATCATGGAGAACTGCCTCCGCAACGCGAGGTTGCTGTCGCGGAGCCTGGAGGGGACGGGGTGGTATACCGTCGTGTCGGATGTCCACCGGCCCATTGAGTCGAGCGCTGGCAAGGTGGAAAAGCGGCTGGAGAGCGGCAGCCAGGGGCCCGACAAGGATATTACGTCGCAGGACTACACTGCCGGCCTCCCCGTCGTGGCGTTCCGGCTCAGCGACGAGTTCAAGAAGGAGTTCCCGAAAGTGCAGCAGGAGGCCGTGTCGCAGATGATGCGGGCGCGGCAGTGGATCATTCCCAACTACAGGCTCCCCAAAGGGGAGGACAAGACGGAGATTCTCCGGGTCGTGGTGCGGGAGAATATGAGCGTTGAGCTGCTGGAGAAGTTGGTGGAGGACGTGTGTCAGGTTACGGAGGGGATGATCGAGAGTGATAGGATGGACTTGTCGAGGTTGGTTGTTAAGCAGTGGAGGAAGGGTGGCAGGCATGCGAAGGATAAGGATACGCACCGGGGTGTCTGTTAAGCGGGGAGGGGCTGGGGCCGGGGTTCGAGGCAGTTCGCGAGAGATGGAAGGTGCTTTAGCTGAGGCGGTTGTGTTCTGTCCCGCTGATGCTTTCAATGACTTTCAGTTCAAAATTTAAGGGGCTCCGAGAGCTGATACACTCAATTGACGCGCCGAAAAGCCTTGCCCTGTGCACCTTGACCCTTGACATTGTAGCTCGACAGTTTAACGCGGGACGGCCCAATGATCTGCGTAAGATTGCCCTGCAGGGGCCATCACACCACCTGAGAAGCTCCATCACAGCCCTCCCGTTTCACATACACGGCAAAGCTTGGGGTCGGCGGCACCCCGCGCTCGGTACCGCGGGACCTGCTTCCTTTGAAGCCCCTAATTAGTGGTCGGAAGACCCTCGGCTGCAATCTGCCTTCATGCGACGCGGCTCGCCCGTCAAGCTTCCCCGGTGTCGAGCGCATTGGCCCGCTCTACTTCTCGATATCCCGGCTCTACGCGGGGACTGGGCCACGCCTATTGGATTTACAAGGAGGCTTAGTCCCAGGGTGTCCCGTCACGCATAGTTGAAGGATTCGTGCCTGTCTCAAGTGACCATGCCAGCCCCAATCGCAGCCGAGCCGCTCGGCTGGGAGGCCTGGGTGCCCTCGGCGAACGTATAAGGCCTTCGCCGCCTGGTCCGGTTCCACTGGCCCGCTGGGTGCTCGCGGGCCCAACAGCTGCCTCACGCGTGCCGCTTTCAGACCTCGAGAGGTTGGACACCATCCCGCTAACATGGCCATCCTCGACGCGCGATCCCCAAGATCCAGGCTTGGGGGCGACAGGACCCCCGACACCGACTCGCCATCGCGAACTAGTCCCGGCGCGGGGCCGGCGCCAAACCCGGGGGGTTTTGCCGGCCCGTTTGACTCTCCATCTGAATCCACATCTACGACATCGTCGACAAGACCGGGCCCCACGCCAGGCCCCTCGTCAACGGGGGTCTCGCCAGGCGGGTTCGGTGGCGGGTTCGATTCTGCGTCGGAGTCCTCTTCTACGACTTCGTCGACGACGTCGAGCCCAACTCCGCGCCCAACGCCTACCGAGGTCTCGTCGGGCGGATCGGTCTCCAATAGCGAAAGCAAGGGAGGAAGCAGTAGCGGGGGTAGTAAAGGGGGCGGGCTCCCGCCGGCGACCATCATAGGGATAGTAGCTGGCGCCGTACTCTTCGTCTTCCTCGCGAGCTTTGTCCACTTCTGGAGCCGAGGTAAGCAACCCGTTTTCCCAGTCGCGTGCTCCCGAAGAAGCGCGGGTTAGGCACTGCGCCAAGTGACCGCTGACAGAAATCGCAGAAAAGAAGCGCTCCTTCGTCCACCGCTCACGCTTCCGCCACGAGCAGGTCCTCTGGAAGAGCATCAAAGTCACCACGGGCCTCGTCTTCATAACCTGGCTCTGGAAGCGCTGCCGCAAGTCGAAGGAGCCCGACGAGCCGAAGTACTTTAAACATCGGGAGAGCGTTTAAGGCGCGGGAGTCGCGTATCCCGCGTTCGGGATCCTCAACGGGGGCTATCGGATCATGCACGACCCCAGGTACGTGCTTCTGCGGCCGGGGTGCCGGGACGATATGGAGCGGGCGCGGAGGGGCGGCGGGGTTCTGTCGGAGGGGTGGCGGAGCTGGAAGATGGGTCCTGGGTCACTAGACCAGCCCCGGCGGCGCAGAGTTCGGGGACCAGGGCAGAGGCGTCGCGTGGTTCTTCGTAGGGGTTTATGCAAAGAGGCGGGTTATGGGCCTCTGCGCCGGACCTGAAAACTCAGCGTTGCGTCAACCGCCACGCTCCAATTCAACAGACCCAGACCGCGGAATGAACGGCGGGGGTGCTTCAGAGAAGTTGAAAGCCTCGTCTCAAGACGATGTGAACAGGATATCACTTCGATCCGGCAGAGCTGTGAGCCCGTTGAACGCAGGCGCTTCTCTTGGGGAGTTTCCAAGGGTGACGGGAGTGCTGTGACGTCTAAGGGTCAGGGGCCCTCTTCACGACGTGATTTCTCATTTCGGTGGGTCGGTGAACAGCAAAGAGAGTCAAATATGGGGCGGATGGGCCCCGAGGCCCCCTCGAGAGAAGCTATGGTCTGTTTCAAATCATGTCCCGAAATCTCTCCGCTGCCAGTTCAGATGAATGGACCCTCGTCATGGCGGGTTGAGTCCTCGTATTGACCTCTTAACTCCATCGTCGTGGGGACGAACGGTGGCACTTGGCGTCGGATCCGGTTGCGATATGTGAATCGGACGATCAGATACGCGGAGAATTTAATGAGCTCCCAGATGTTTCACACGACCCACGTCCGTTTCAGGGGCCACCCCACCAGTCACAGCCCGTAGAGCCACGCCCCGCTGACGTCCGGTCCCCGCAGCTTCCGGAGCTCAGCGAATGACGCCAGCGGTAATGGCGCCCTAGAAAACAAGCTGTCATCTGAGACGCCCGAGCACGTTTCTCCCTTGAGCACGTTTCCCTCCTCGTCCGAACTCTTGCTCGTTATAGCATCCCCGACTCATCCAAGGGGATCGTCTTCTTTTTCTCTTCATTGCTATCGTAATATCACTTGTTAAGAAGCTTTTCTTCCCGACACTCGCTTGCTTGTAGACTCCGGCGGCTGGCTGCGGATCGTCTTGGCGCATCATCCTCCGCGCCCCTCGCTATATTCTCTTGTACATTTTTCTCTCTAGGGACACCGCGTTCAATATGGCTGCCATGGACCCCGCGAGGCGGAAGAAGGTGCTCAAGGTCATTGTGGTCTCCCTGCTCCTGGACCTGGTACGATCCCCATCCGCTGTGTATCCACGCGAAGCTCCCCGAGCTAACCATAACCTAGATATCCTTCACCTTTATCCTCCCGCTCTTCCCGAAGCTCCTCGAGTACTACCGCGACCACGAAGCCTCCGCCCCAATCACGGACGATGAGTCGGCGAGCCTGCTACAGACGGTCATCTCGTACCTCAACAGGTACAAGGCCGCCTTCGAGCGCCCCATCGACTCGAGATACGACATTGTCCTGCTCGGCGGCGCCATGGGGAGCCTCTTCTCGTAAGTCACACCACAGACACTCACCCGCCCACCCACACAAGCCTACATCACGAGACAGCACTGACAACCGCAGCCTCCTCCAGGCCATCGCGTCCCCCCTAATCGGCACCCTCTCCGACCGCCACGGCCGGCGCACCGCCCTCCTCGCCAGCATGACGGGCAACATCCTCTCGGTCCTCCTCTGGGTCGCCGCCGTCGACTTCCGCACCTTCGTCCTCTCGCGCGTCGTCGGCGGCCTCTCCGAGGGCAACGTGCAGCTCGCGACCGCCATGGCCACCGACATCTCGGACGAGGGGTCGCGCGGGTCGACCATGGCGCTCATCGGCGCGTGCTTCTCCGTCGCCTTTACGTTTGGCCCCATGCTCGGCGCGTACCTGTCATCGGTGCCTAGCGTCGCTAAGAACCCGTTTGCGACGGCAGCGGGCGTCTCGCTGTTCCTGATCGTCACCGAGACGCTGTACCTTTACTTTTACCTCCCAGAGACGCTGCCGTCCCTTACCGGGCGTGACGGCAAGAAGGCGTCGGGGAACAAGGACGCGAAGAAGGCGGAGCCGGTGCAGCGCACGAACTCGCACTTCCTTCTCAACGCAACGCACTTCGTCTTCCTCCTCTTCTTCTCGGGCATGGAGTCCTCCCTCTCCTTCATGACCTACGACCTCTTCTCCTTTAACTCCGCCAACAACGGCCGCCTCCTCGGCTTCATCGGCCTCGTGGCCTCCATCCTCCAGGGCGGCCTCACGCGCCGCCTTCCGCCGCTGCTGAGCGTGCGCATCGGCGTGGTGTCGTGCCTCGCGGCCTTTGCGCTCCTCGCGAGGCTGCAAACCGTGGGCGTGCTGTACGTCGCCGCATCGTGCCTTGCCATGACGTCCGCGACGGTCGTGACGGGTCTGAACGCGCTGAGCAGCTTCGAGGCGGGGTCTGGCGAGAGGGGTGGGAAGCTGGGGATGATGAGGAGCTGGGGCCAGTTGGGGAGGGGGCTGGGGCCTCTGCTGTTTACGAGTGTTTACTGGTGGGCGGGGAGGGAGGTGGCGTATAGGCTTGGGGCGACGGGGATGGCCGTCGTGGCTGTCACGACGTTTATGGGGCTGAAGACGCCTGGGACGGGGAAGACGTCCGGGAGTGAGGTGAACAAGGGGGAGGAGAAGGAGCTTTGAGGTTGGCTGTATGATATGGGCATTGGGTGGAGTACATGTGGGTTGTTTCCGGCATCGGTCGACGCGGACCGGGCTAGTAGATACTGTAAGAACACGGCCGCTGTATATGCGATTTCGGCGGGTCTCAAACCGAATGGAGCTTTCTCAACCTGGATCCCTGCTCCCCAGCAAGAAGAAATAGGTAACTACATCTAGCCGTGACAGGTCCCTCGGTCCGAACATCACCGAGGGCCGTTCCCAAAGTATCCTCAAACTTGCATTAGCTCCTAGAGCGAAACCCCCCATTGATGAATAACCGCCCACGGGATGACCCCGCATCCGTCGACCCCGCTTACTGCATGCCCGCCATCGCGACGGAACGAAGCGGGGGAGGGGTAAGCAACGCGCGGAGCTCCATGTGCCCGGATCGCATGACTCTTTCCCTCGCCACGTTTACATCATAGACCATGATCCTCGATGTCTTTGTCGGGTTTTCGCGATAATTGGCGACTTTTTTGCTTCTCTAGACCCTGGGAACATCTCTCCAGTGTGCGAATTGTAAGTGCGAAACCCAGTCGGCGGACAAAGCTACCGAGGGAGGTTTGACGTCGGCTGGAGCTGGGACCCGAAGGACGGGACGGCCGGCCCGAGCTAATCTGTTGTAGCTACGTTAGTCGGGACCTTTGAGTGCTCCTCGGCCCAGCTTCTTCCTTCTAACTTTCAATCCCCGCCGTCGCCAACCAACCCCCGCTCTACAGACCACCGCAGAGCCACCTCGACCCTTTCCCCGACACGACAGTCCATGTAACGACAGCCACCCACCACCCAGTTCACCAGCTCCCCACCGCCCACCATGAGCCTCTCCACCGAAGACCAGTACTTCTCCGTCAACCCACCCCCAAAGGACCTCGACCGCCACACAGCCCTAGCCTCAACCTTCATAGCCTCCCACGCCGCCGCCTCCCGACGCGTCGTCCTCGTAACCTCGGGCGGCACCACCGTCCCCCTCGAGAAGCAGACCGTCCGCTTCATCGACAACTTCAGCGCCGGCACCCGCGGCGCCACCTCCGCCGAGTACTTCCTCGAAGCCGGGTACGCCGTCATCTTCCTGCACCGGCAGTTCAGCCTGCAGCCGTACTCGCGGCACTACAGCCACGCGACGGACTGCTTCCTGGACTTTTTGACCGAGGGCCCGGGCGGCACGGTGGTTGCCGGGTCGGAGAACCGGGAGAAGATGCTTGCGGTGCTGAGGAAGTACCGGAAGGCGACGGAGGGGGGTCTGTTACTTACGATCCCGTTCGTGACGATTACGGATTATCTGCATGAGCTGCGGTCTATCTCGAGGCTGATGGAGCCTCTGGGCCCGTCGGGACTGCTTTACCTCGCCGCCGCGGTGTCGGACTTCTTCGTGCCGCCCGATCGCATGGCAGAGCACAAGATCCAGTCCACAAACATCGCCGACAAGGCAAAGCTCGGCTCCACCTCCGAACCTTCCGCCCCCGCCGCGACGCCCCCAGCCACCTCCTCCACCGCCATCGGCAAGACGACCCACGACGAGGAGACCTTTGACAACTTCGACTCGTCCCCCACAGTCCCGCGGTCCAAGCGCCTCGTGATAGACCTGGACCCCGTCCCCAAGTTCCTCAAGAACCTGGTCGACGGCTGGGCGCCGCAGGGCATGATCGTGTCCTTCAAGCTCGAGACGGACCCCTCGATACTGGTGCACAAAGCAAAGTACTCGCTCGCGCGGTACCAGCACCACCTCGTCATCGGGAACCTGCTCGCCACGCGCAAGTGGGAGGTCGTCTTCGTCTCCCCGGGGAGGAAGGACATGTGGATTCGCGTGCCGCATGAGCGGAGGACGAAGAGCGCTAGCGGGCAGGAGGACCTGGTGGGGAGGGCGGAGGGGCAGTATGCGAGTGAGGCCGGGGATCGGCCCTTGGACCCGAAGAGTCTGCCCGATGGGGACCCGAGTGTGGAGATTGAGGGGTTGATTATACCCGCGTTGAAGGAGATGCACACGCAGCATATAGAGGCGGGGAAGAAGACTTAAAAGGGGACGAGGTGACCCCTTGGATAGGAGGACGTACGTTGGGGTGAAGGGGTGTATATACCGTTTGCATATCTCGGGATCCCCAGTACACGATGTGTCGGGGCTTGACCGAAACAAAAATCACCGTACATCACGGACGGTACATCATGGTAAGACTCACTCATTTACATCTAGACCTCTATTGATTAAACACGCATCCTCCAACACCGCGCATCCGTCCGTACATACGTATCATACACAAAGTATCTACCGCAACATGCCGACAACGCGACGCGCCCACCGCTACCTCCCCCCTGAGTTCCCCAACCTCCAAGCCTTCAGCGGCAGCGCCTGCAGCCGCAGGACCCTCGGCCGGATGAACCAGAAAAACGTCACGGCCCCAAAGACCACGCACATGATGTTCACCCAGTAGTACCCGTCCCTCAGCATCTCGCACGTGCCGCCGCCGGCGAGGCACCGCTCCTTGTCGAGCTGCAGCGCACACGAGAAGGGCTCGGTGACGAGGGTGCCCTTGAGATCCGCCTGAACCTGGTCGGAGGGGCCGGGGTGGCAGGTTGCCTCGGTGAAGGTGTCGACGAGGCGGAGGATGAAGAAGCGGGGGAATGTACCGCCCAGGTTCGAGACACTAAATATCCGTGTTAGCATGCGCGCCCAGAGTAGTAGGTGCGAGGCACTTACGTCGCGAGGAGGGTCATGTATGTCCCGCCGATGGTGGGATCCGAGATCCTAGCGTGGAAGGCCGACACGGCGACGAACATGACCGTATTCATAAAGGTCGAGAAAACGTGTTCGACAATAACAGTGAGAAGATACCACGTCTCGACGCCGTTGGCCGGGAATATGGCAACCGTGAATTGCGCGAAGACGGCAGCGACGAGGCGCCCCATAAAGGCCCAGCACCAGACGCGCATGGGCGTGTACTTCTGCGACCACGTGCCCGCGTAGTACCCCAGACCAATCTCAAAGGGAAAGTCGATGAGGACCGCCAGCGCCATGTTGTCCTTGCCGAAGCCCTTGTCCAGGAGCTTCAGGTTCGTGACGCCGTCGTTGGCCTGGAAGCCGATCTTGGCGATGAGGTGCACGGCGATGATGGTCTGGATGTTCTTGAGCTTCAGGACGCCCCACATGATCTTGTAGACGTCCCAGATGCCGTCCTCGTTGTGCGCCTTCTCCTCGCGCTTGAGGAGCCCGAGCCCGATGGTCACGGCGATGTAGGCCCAGCCCCAGAACTTGAGGTAGCCACCCAGGCTCATGAGCCCTTCGTCGATGGGGACGCTCCGGAAGTACTTGTTGGCGAAGTCGGCCGAGTTGAAAGCTAGGAAGACGGTGTAGGAGAGGAACTGGCCCGCGGTGAGGCCGACGGTCTGCGCTGTGGAGGCGTACGAGACGTTGCCGGGGGTCAAGAGCGTGAGGGCCCAGCCGTCAACGGCGATGTCCTGGGTGGCGCACATGAGCACGAGGAAGAACCACCAGCCCGTAAAGGACCAGACCGTAGGGCCGCCGGGCTTGCCCGTCATGGTCATCATCTCCTCGACGGTAGAGCCCAACCACAGCATGCCGAAGCCGGACATGACCTGGATGGGCAATATCCAGCTCTTCCTGCGGCCGACCTTGGGGCTCCATACAGCGTCGACGATGGGGCTCCATAGCAGCTTGAGCGAGTAGGGATACCCCGCCAAGGTGAAGATGCCCATCTCACTGTACGACATGTGGTTCTTGAGCAGGAACGGCACCGACCCCATGGCCAGGCCCATGGGAATGCCCTGCAGAAAGTATAGCAGGACCAGGAGGCTAAAGTTCCTCTGGTCCTGGATCGGGAGCTCGAAGAAGCCGTGGTTGTTGAGGGTGGGCGTCTTGGGGACGGGCTCGTCGAGGGAGAAGGACTCGCGCGACATGAGGTTGTCGGTGAGGAGCGAGGAGTCGAGCGGGGCGGCCTTGCGCCGCATCTCGACGCTATTGTTCATCTTGACGGCAGATGACCGGCCGTTCGGGGCGCCGCCTTTGGGAGACGACCCGCGGACTTTGGGCGAGGGGGTCCTCTTGGCCTTGGCGCCCATGTGTTCAGCAGCCCCGGGGTGGGGTGGATGTATCGAACGCGCGAGGCGACCAACAAGTGTTTGCGGTGGAAGCTATCGAGAGCCAGCAGGCATCGAGGTTCGCGATTTCGTTATGGCGTAAAATTATAAATCTGGAAGGAGCAGTGTCGAAATAGAGCTTGGACGAAGCGGTGGTATATGGAGTCGATCGAGAGCTCGGAGGCAGCAAGTGGGAAACGAGAGACAAGAAGGGAAAGTATGTGTGTGAAGGAATGTGGCTTGGCTGTGAGAAGAAAGTAAGTAGAGTGAAGCACAGACTGGAGTTCGTCCGGAAGCGAGAGACTGGGGCACGTTCCGCCGTGGTGGTAAGGTCCCAGGCGCCAGGGATGCGGAAGTCGAAAGTGTGAACGTGGCCACTGCGGACAGGGATTGTATTACCAAGGTAAGTCGCCACAGGGGTTGCTAGAGGAGAGAAAGATCCGCAAAAGGAAAGGAGAGACTGCCACAGACACACAAGCCCGTAGCTAAAATAGATTGCAAAAAATAAAGAAGAAAAGCATGCAAATTGAGCACGTCGAGACTCGGGAGCCACAAAGTTTCGCTCCGCCGTGACCCATGCGATATGGCAGGCAGCACAGGGAACACGGTTCCGCGAAACCTGGGGAAGCGACATGCTGGCATGATTATGTAACCTGACGTCGCTTCACTCAGGGGTGTGTGCGGAGGGCGCCAATCGGGTGGGGCGGAGTGTCCCCTTATCGATAAGATTCGGCGATTAACCCCGGTCGCCAAGGCCAAAGTAAACAGACCAGCTTCGGAATTCTCCGTCCGCGTCGCGACGCGAGAACCGACGCGGCCTCTAATCTGTCTCCATTCGGCTCACATGAGGTCCCAGCGAACCCCGGCTTTCCTTCGACAATGGCCTTGGAACTAGAGTCTCGCACCGCGAGACTTGAAAAGCTTGATGAAGAGATTGAGGGGGCAGAGGCGCGTGGTAAGTCTCTAGCACCACCCCCGCAAAAGCAGCGACGCCCATCAGCCCAGGAAACAGCTAACACGTCGACAGTACAAGCCCTCCAATACCTCCTAAAGGTCCAAGTCGCCAACTCCCTCGCGACCCGCTACCCCGCCGACCCGTCCCCCGCCCCCGACGCCGAGGCCCTCCGCAAGCTCTGCGAGCTCCACGAGGCGCGCGACCAGCAGTGCCTCTACCGCATCTGCGCCGGCGTCACGGCCTTCAAGGTGCGCGACCCGGACCCCAACGCCGTGGACGGCGGCATGGTGCTGGGGTTGCGGGTTGAGGTCATGTCCAAGGCGCAGTTCTGCAGGCCGTACTTTGTGATGCTGAACAGGCCGTACCCGCGGTCCGACTTCCTGAGGGTGCACCGGCATACCGTGCCGCCTTATATCCCGCTGTCGGGGCTGGCGGCGCGCCATCTCCCGGCGCCGCCGGCTGCGGACGCGATTGGCGCGGATGGGGTGAAGCAGGATCTCTCGCACTTTGCGCGGTGTCTGCGGAAGGAGATTGTGCGGCATCATAATCGCATCGGCGCCATCGCGGACATCCGCCGCGACGTCGGGTTAACGGGCAATCATGCGCCCGAGGAGAGCTGGCTCGTTGACGTGAGCTCCGCGGACCCCGAGGCGAAGCAGGTGCGGCTGGAGTGGGCGAACGGGAGGCTGGGCCGCGTGGTGATGGACGACGACGGGGCGGTGAAGCAGGTTGTCGTGTTTGGGGCGGAGGGGAGGGATAGGGAGACGATGAGGGGGCTGAGGGAGGGGTGCCATCGCATCGAGGACCTGGCTGGAAAGCTGACGCAGCTGCGGCAGAAGGAGTGGCAGCGGGAGATTGAGCTGGAGGGAGATGCGTCGATGGAGGGGGAGGAGGAGGAGGTGACTGAGGACATGACCGGAGACATGTCTGGGGACGTGACTGGGGATGTGACTAGGGATGATACGTTGAATCCCTAAGCCAGCCTATGGCGTCGAAATGATCACAAGGTGCTCGGCGGGGGACGATTGTCCCCACGACCAGGAGACATCTACGATGGGGCCGAGTTACCTCATATTCACGACCTTCCATTTCCGCCACGCTGTGTCAGCACTACGACGGCTATGCGCACGCACAGCACGATGTCGACAGCGACGCACTTCGCGACACGCGAAACCCCAGGGGACGCGAGCGATGCCACCGGGAATCCGGTCGAACACTATCAGGGCACGGGTAGGACCACGGGTCCAGTATCCCTGTGTGTCCGGCACATTACTTTGGAACGTCTTCCGGACAGCGTGTCAGGGCCACGTGTCTTCACGCAAAAGGCCGTTCAAGCACTGCCTTGGCGGAATGAGACGCTCGGAGGGATGGCTGGCGGGCTATCTTGGTTCACACTTTAACAGAGGTTTGTATGCTCGGTTCTGATGGTGCTGCCCGTACGACGGATGCCTGTCAGCGCAGCTCTGCGCCGTGCTCCCCAGAATAGACAAGACAACAGGTGCCGTTCGTCTTGAAGCTGCGAAGAACAAGTCACGCAAGTCATCCCAACAGACGACCCGAGAACCGACAAGGGGGGCCACTAGGGACTGATAGCCTCGACGCCGTGCCGCCGCCTTCCGTGGCACTTCGTCTTTCTCGCCTCTGACATCCCGAGATTCCTTGCCCTGGGAGATAGCCAATATGCAGCGCTATGCGGAGATATAACCCCTCTCGAAACCCGCTGTGGCTCCCGCGCGGGTTCAAAGGCCTTATATCCCGTTTAATCAAGATGGTATAATGAGAAGAAAAGAGCATTTCGGGTGTTTACTTGTGTGTCGCAGCTCAGTGACACAAACCCATTGGCGTCATAACGATATGAACAATACACCTGACGATGCTCTTTCACATACGATGGACGAGTCCCCGTATCACAGATTGGAAAGCACCCACGGCCGCCCTTAGAGTCGATAATCATCCTCCAGCCGAGGACTCGACCGCAACTAAATGAACAAATTCACCTCACAACCGTCATCACCCGACGCCGAGATTAAGCATGCAAAGGAAAGAATACTATATTACCCGGGTCTTGCCGCCAAAATCCATGATATGCCCCCTGGATCGAAAAACCAACACAACACAGCATCCACGAAAGCCCCCAAAGGCACATGTGCTATTACCCGCCGATACACTTATCCCCCATCCCCACCGCCCCTCGTCTCCCTCCGGACACTAACCATATACCTCACGCAACTCGACAATAGAGAAAGAAACTAAATTCAAGCGTAAAGAACGTCTCGATCCCACCGCTTAGAAAAGCGAGGCAGCAACAGCGGCGACCCCAGCCAGGATCCCAACGGCGTTCTTGCCCGCAGCGCCAATCGCAGCAGGCGGCGGGGCGGGCTCGGCGCTAGTGTCCGGCTCCTCGGACTCTGGCTCCTCGGGCTCTGGCTCCTCGGGCTTCTCAGACTCTTTGGGCTTTTCGGTTCCCCCAGGGACCTCCGGCTCCGGCTCATCGTCCTCGCAATCCTCATCGTCATTGTCGGCGGGAGGCGCTGGGGGAGAAGTGGGTTTGGTAGGCTCAGCCGTGGACTCCGTCGGCTCCGACTCCGACTCCAGCTCCGGCTCCGGCGCGGCTTCCTCGGCGGTTGGCTTAGGCGCCGGAGGCGGGGACGGGGCCGGCTCGTGGGCCCCGGTAGGCTCCGGGACCGGCACATCCTCCGTCACAGGAACAGGACACACCGACTCCGTAACCTCAACCGTCGTCTCCGGCCCTTCCCCTCCCTCGCCCTTGCTCTTCGTGACAGTAACTGTAACCGTCGAGGTAACCCACTTATGCGGCGGCCCACGCGGCTTCCCCCCATTCTTATTCCAAGCCCAGTGCCAGTCATCATGCTCATCGTCATCGCAGTCGTCAATGTCGACGCCCGGGTGTGCAGGATGCCAGATGGGGACCGGCTCGTCGACCGGCGGCGGCTTATGTGGGAAGGACTTGTGCGGGGGCGGGTCGACGCCCGGCGGGAAGCCGATGGGGCCGTCGTAGATGTCGTAGGCCTCGCCGTCGGGCCCCTTGTAGAGGTCGTGGGTCTCGTCGTCACGGTCGTGAGCCGTGACGGCGACGGCGAGGATGGCGAGGAGGTAGAGCTTCATTGTAGTTGTTGTTGGAGGTAATGTGTGGGAATGAGTGTATTAGGTGTAGGTGTGGATGGCAGTCTTAGCGAACGACGAAGCGAGAGTACTGGTATCGACAGATACTTGAAGAAGAAAGGACAAAGAGAGTCATGGGAGACTGGGGGAGAGACCCCCTTTTGTGTTGCTCTGGAAGCCGCTCACAACGATGCCACCACTAACACGGTAAATTATTCCCGGTTGTATCTTCCGCTTGAACTCTTCTTCCGTATTACGTCGAAAGAACGGCCTTGGACCAACTAAGTATTTGAGAGAGAGGCTGGCAGTCTATCCAAAGCGCCCATCATCATCCCAGGTCTGGGTACAAACCTCCGCGTCCCGCCTCAATATGGCCAAAGTCCTTCTTCTCCCGCCTTCTTCTCCATTCTCAACCCGTGGCGTATAGCCTGAATGATAGCGCTGGCGATAGTTGGCCGTATATACGCCTATTCCCAGTTTTTCCGCCCCCGAAAGCGCGCCGAACAGGCGCCCCGGTGGCTCTATTCCGAGAAGCGTCGAGATACGCTCATCTGTAGCCGGAGAAGTCGCGATTGGATAGCAAGACCCGGTCCTCGCGGCTAAAGTGGATACGCCGCAAGGTGAGCAATAACAGCCCATGGTATTGGGCGCTGCTCGTATTCACACTATACCTAAACCGAGGGGCCGGTTGGATGTCGAGCGTATTCTCGGCAAGGCAGGAGATGGGAACTGAACGTTTCCGGCCATCCAGAGACAAGGCGATGAAGGTGTAAACGCTGTATGACCTTCACCAATGCCCGGCGTCGTATCAACCCGCTCGCACTCAAACCCACGGAAGAGGCACTGGATCTCAAGGCCGGTAGCGCTGCGTATCTCCCGAGGCCCAATGTTACCTCGATCCCGGATGCTACCTTGGCCGTTAAGCTCTCTTCAGTACCTGCGTCGATTGAGGTCGGACTTTGGCCCTGCAAAATCAGGCTTACCATCGCGCGGGGGCAAAGTGAAGGTTAGTTGTGGGCCGCTGCAATATGGAACTAGGCGGCTTTAATATCAGAGGGAGGGCGCAGACGGGGCATTAGATGGTGGTGTAAGCATCCGGTGATTTGCGGAGGGATAAACGTCATTCATCGGCCTCTTCTTGATGTCTCGGGGACTGTGGCGGGTTGCCGTATTAGCCTCGGGCTATGATCTGATCGTGAAAACCCCAGCGGCCTGGGATTACACTGCGGGCTAGAAGGAACGTTTACCCTCCCGGCCTTGGGCAAGACGGGAAGGAGTAGCGGCCCAGAGAGTCGTCCTCCATACGCAATGGTCAAAAACAGCCGAGGGTGTGACCGGAGATGGGCAATGCTAACGCTATTATTGGAGAAGTGTATAGTTGTAAATTTAGACAATTTCGTGCCACGACGGAGCATCGCTTCTATCAGGCCATCATTACCGACAGCTTAACCGGACGGAAGGTGTTGGTCCCAAGATACCCACTATCCAAAGGACCGTGGTTAGGCCGCATTCTCGCTCGGCGGGCTCGGTCCGAGAGGATGGGGTGTTCAGCAGACAGGTGGCGCGGCTGCCGAGCGCTCCTGGGTGTCCCCTGTCCTTGTACGTTTCGTTCGTCTCGCCCGTGTCACTTGGTCCTGCAGGACTCGGGCTATTCACAGGACGGAAACGTGGCGCCCAAACAAAACATCCCTCGCGTGACGTGTTGAAGTACCGGCGGTCGATCTGCCCGTCCGGTCAGCAAAGAATAAATCACACGAGCCGAGGACGACGGTAACCTTACCCGATCTCCTGACATATAGGGCGTAAGCTTCGAAAGAGCTCTCGAAACCCTCGGTGAGGCAGATCTGCCGTAGGTCCGACTCGAGAACCCCCTTCCGTCTCCCCGCCCGGGATGTCCTTCTGGGGAGAGCCCCGTGCAGGCAAATCCCAGCATCCCAAAGACGTGCCGTCTTTTGTGCTCAGTGAAACAACCTCACCAATCCAGCGCATTCTTCTTCGCCTCAGCCACAGGCTTCACCGGCAACTCCTCCTCTTCCCTCTGCACCTCCTCCCCTGCCATCTCCGTACTCCTCTCCAGAACCCCCACATCAACCCCCCACCTCCTCACCTCCCCCTCCACAACCTCACTCCACTTCCTCACCAACGGATGCGCCTCCGCAACATCCGCAAAGATGATGTCCCCCTCCTTCTCAACCTCATACCTCCACGTCCCATCTCCCATCCAAAACTCTTTCCCAAAGACCTTCTCCGCCTTCAACTCCTCCTTCGCTTGGTTCAAGATTTCGTAGTCGCCGCCAGCAGCCTCGTGGATACCCTCCAGGAGTCCCAAGATCTCGCCAACCCGCTTCCCGACCTCCGCGCCGAGGCTGAAGCCCTCGTCGAAGCCCTCCTGGACGGAGTTCCCCTTGGCGGCCGTCACGCCGTCGCGGTACCCCGCCGTGACGTGCTCTCTCTCCAGGCGTGGCATGTCAGAGGGGAGCGCGTCGTCCGAGGGCCCGCCGTACGGGTCGGGTTCCGCGCCGAAGACGTCGTCTAGGGTCGCGCGGGGCGGCGCGGGAATGAATTCCGGGTCCATGGCGGGGTGGTCGTCGGTGAAGTCTGGGTTTGAGATGAACATTTCTTCCCGTGGTGTTTCACCCAAGTTTGCTGCTGAAAATGGGGGACTGTGAGTTTTAGGTGGGAGTATTGGTGGGTTGGTGAGAGTGCTGGGTTGTGGTGTGAGGTGAGGTGAGGGGCAAAATCCACCGCTAGAGGCAAAGTCTTTTTATATGTCAGCGCCAATCGTGGATGTGGACTTCCTCACCTTCACACCAACATCTGCGGCCGAAGGGCCCGAATGTCCTTTTTAATATCCGTCGCGTCGGTTCCCCCATACTCATCAATGGGATGAAGCAGTAAACATAGGTGAAAGACGGTCGAGGTCATGGTCCCCGAACCTTGAGTTGAAGGCAACCCAACCTGAACCTGACCTGCGTGTACAGAAGCGCTAGAGAAGACATCTCACAGCTGGCCGCTTCACCAGAGTCTGTCGCTCATCTCGAGACTCATTATATTAAGGTCATTACTATGGTTCATATAACGCTCTATCTCGTCAGAAATCTCAAAAAAACACTTTTCTAAACCCACGAAGCGCCCATTGTCCCCAGAAATGCAGACACGCAAAAGGAAACCAGAATGATCAAACAGCAGGCCTGCAGAAACAGAACAAAATGCACCGATTACCCGACATGAGTCCAGACACGATGCCACCGCGCACCTTCTCGGGGAACCCCTTAAAAGATAGCCAGCGGCTTCCATCCAACGCACGAAATCTTCGCCGCCATGAGCGCAAAGAACGACGCAACGTACATGACCCCCGTAAACACAATCAGCCCCCAGTACTCCCCGTCCGTCGCCGACAGAATCTCTCCTCCAACGGGGATGCTCACAAGGCACGCAATCGCCACGGCGGTATACGACGTGGCATAATACCGCCCGTAATGCTGCGTCTTGCACAGCTTCCCGATGCAGACGGGGCTGATACTAATGTTATTCCCGCTCGCGAACCCAATCAGCACCACGAAGACCACGATCCCGGGGGTGGTGTCGCCAAAGGGCAGCCAGACCACAAGCACCGCGAAGATGGAGAGGACCACGGCCCCGATGTTGGAGTTGAAGACCCCGAACTTGTCGCCCCAGTACCCCGGCAGCGCGCGCCCGAAGACGGAGGCGGCGCTGAGGATGGCCATGCTCTGGAACGCAAACTTCTCGTCGAAGCCTTTGGCGAGCATGTAGCTCGTGATATACGTCAACGGGATGAACAGCGCAAACTCCAACAAGAAAATCCCCAGTGTCGTAAGCGAGAAACTGAGGTTGAGGAAGATGCGGAAGTCGGGGCGGACCCGCGCGTTGGAGGCGGCGGGGAGGCGCGAGCGGATGAGGAAGTTGGAGATGGAGCAGAGGACGAAGGAGATGAGGGCCAGAACGCGGATGGCCCAGGCCCAGCCCAGCCGCTCGAAGAGCTCCGTGAGCATTAGGGGGAAGATGACGCCGCCGATGGAGCCGCCGGTTGAGGCGATTCCCGTTGCGAGGCCGCGGCGCTTCTTGAAGAAGTGGCCTACGGCTGCGATGGAGGGCGTGAAGAGAAGGGTGGAGGCTATGCCGCTTAGGACGCCGAATGACAGGATGAACTGGTAGAATTCTAGACGTGATGTTAGTTGCCCGCGTTCATGAGCTCGTTGGCCCCATGGGATAAGCGGCCAGTTTGATGAGAACAGGGGATTGGGCTGACGTACCGGTGCAGAAGCTGAAGCCCACGAGACTAACAACCAGACAAATCGTCCCCGCAAGCACCACCCACCGCGGCCCATACTTATCAAACACAGCCCCGATATAGATCCCGCCGCCAAACGTAAGGAACGTATAAAGCGAAAAGATCCACCCAATCTGCCCCTCGCTGTGGTCCGCAAGCTGATGCGTCGATACATACGCCTGGAACGTCGCAAGCGTATTCATCAGCCCGAGCGCCGAGAAGAGCGCGAGCCACGACCCCAGCACCACCAGCCACGCCTGCAGCCCGCCCTCAGGGTACTCTGCGTCGTCGTCGTCGCCATCCTCGTCCTCGCTGGTCTGAATCTCCGCGGGCGAGCCGGGACTAGGTGGGGGCGGGGCCGAAGCCGGGGCGGCGTCCCCCTTCTCTGGCGGGACCGGGACGACGGAGGGGGATCTAGGCTCGGTTAGCTTGTCCGGAGACGCGGGGTCGGTCCCCTTCTCCATTACAGTGTCACGAGCGCTCATGGCCCGGTCATACATCGGCTTCTTCGCGTATTATGGGGTGGCTGAAAGAAAGGAGCTAAAAAAAAAATTGAAAAAATGAAACTCCAGGCGCAGGGTATGGGGCACGTATGAATGGGTCAAGGCCAGGATGTGACGGAAATTGCTGGATTGGCGGGTATAAGAAGGGTTAAGAGGGAAAAACGGGTGGAGAACAAGAAGGTTATTAGTCAAAATGCAACCGCAGAGGTCCGTACCGCACCGCTGGAGGTCAAGCCTTCAAGGGAGGGTGGCCGAACCGTCCAAGGTAAGGTGCGGATTACATGAGAAGCCGCCAGAGGAAAGGCGCCGTTGACATGGGGTCTGATTGCATTCTATTACGTATCGAGAACGACCGGCAGGGTTCACCATGACGCTGCTGATACGAGCACGAGGGATTCGGGCCCTCGAAGAAGGCGGGTGTGGGTGTTGAACATGTTATACATACAGGCTTGAATCTACCGTGTTTCGCCCTTCGCGTGTCTTGGATCCGACAGTGGACGAAACGTGAGCCGCACGTTTTCTTCTCGATCGGGGGGAAAATTCTGTCGCGGGGAACCATCGATTGCCCGAGCGCCACTCCTCCGACTGACCCCACCGGCCGGGGTCGGAAGAGGCCCCGCCAACCCGCTTCCACCGCCCAGAGCCGTCGGTAATTGCCGGTCCCGCCCCCGCTTCCGTTCAGTCGGACGTGGCCGGGCGACCGGTGAGAGCAGCAATTTGGTGCTGTAATCCGTGGGACGAATGAGGGGAACACCCGGTGTCGTACTCGGAAAAATCCTGCCGCTGCAAGGGATGCATTGCGTTGGTGTCTGACGTTAGGCAGGTGCGTTTTCGGAGAAGATGGAGAGCGCTTCGCTGCCGCCCTTTTGCGGTACCTTCTTTGATGTTTTTGCTGATCGCGGAGTTCACTGAGGCTCATTCGTCCTCGTCCTCGACCTCTTCAACCGTCACCTTCTGCGGGCCAGCTGCTGGAGTCGCGTCCGTCTCAGTTGCCTCGTGGGCCTTGAGGTAACCCTCCTTCTCCAGCCGGTCCGCCTCCTCGGGCTCCATCAACCCGCCCTGCCCCTTGCCCTTCTTCATCTTCATCATGACTGAGGTCGGCACAAACGCCGAGACGGCCTCCTTCCTCAAATCCCTAACCATCGGCTTCGACTCGTAGACCGTCTGCGGCTCCGAAGGCAGCGCCGCCTTCTGATCAGACTCCTTCTTCCCCTCGCCCCCGCCAGCCTCCGCGCGCTCGGCGTCCCGTCGCGCCCTCCTCTTCGCCCACCACTTGTCCATGACCTCCTTCGGTATCGGTGGCGGCGTATCCCGGGGCATCGGGATATTCTTCACGTCGTCCGGTACGTCCTCGTCGTCCGACGAGTCGAGCCCGCCGCGCCTCCGCTTCCCGAGGACCCCGCGGTGGTCCGCCTCCCTCGGTGCCCGGAACACGGGCGCGGCGTCGCCCAGCGCCTCACGAGCCTTATTAACCGCCTTGAGATCCTTCTCTAGCCCATCCAGCACCTGCTCCTCGTGGCGCGAGAGCTTGCCGCCGTTGGACACTATGGCCTTCAAGTCGTCGATCTCCTTCTGGATGCGGTGGGGGTTCCGTCGCGCGAGCTTCTCATTGCGCCTGGCCTGGACCTCGGACCTGCCTAGAAACGATGAGCATCTCAGCTTCAGTGGTGAGAGCTGGGCGTCAGCTGCGTGGAGGATCGCACTCACCCTTCTTGATGGCCTTGGCCTTGTCGGCCTTGCGCTGGGCCTGCACGGGATTGTAATTGCGCTCCTTGTTCATGGTGATAGAGTGCCTCGAGTGTGTTTGGGAGGTAGGACGTTGTAATAACCTTTGAGATCAGCTTCCAATCCCGCAAAACCTCCAGTAACCGCGAAGAGTGATGGCCATCAAGCTCTTATCGGTCACGTGGAGATAAGAACACACAAAGACCCACAATTCGCGACCTCCAACAATACAGCGGTAAGGGTCTCACGAGGAGGTTCAACTCAGGCTTCTTCCTATCTATTTCAACGACCTTCCAATCCGCAGCAAAGGGATTCCATTTAGCCTCGCTTAGTGGGAACCTTAACGATGTATCTACTGTCTTACTGCTGGTTAGATTTCTGATGCTAACAATATGCTTCCATTTTCTCGGGTCTCATGACAAGGCATCGCCGTTAGTACGACCTATAAGCTTTTGGATCTATATTGATTTAGGTATAAATACAGGCGTCGTTGGAACCTCTGAAGGATGAGACTCCATGTTCTTACATTCAAACCCTCGCTCTTAACCCCTTGTTCAGGATCATGTTCAAGTATCTGGCTTCGCTTCTATTCCTGGCTCGCCCGACGGTGAGTGGCGGACCTATCGCCACTCTTGTCTCCAACGATGACTCGCTTCTCCTCCAACTGCCGGTTGAATTACTGCTCCTTGCTTTTCCCAGACCTGCAGGCTCATCCGCTCGCTCATACACCAAGACTGGCGCAAGGTACTCGAGGACCCGCGGACCCCGTACGGCGAGCGGTGAGGCTTCTATTCCGGGCTGGCGTACAACCTCCCCGACTACCTGGCTTGCCCGGGCTGCTGCAGGCTCCACAGGGTCGACGTGCAAGACATCCCCGCACGCGGGCCTCTCGCGCTCCACGGGGCCTACACTCGCAAAGACTGTCCGCGCGTCCAACACTCAATATACATCTCACACGTCCCTTACGTCTTGACCTACCGCCACGTCCAGTTGGCTTTGAAATATACGGGCCTCAATGGGTGCTATGGCGACTACCTGAAGGACCTTATGAGCCCTTTTCGCTTTCCTTCCCCCCGTTTGCCTAATATCGAGTCCGAGCGCGAGCGCGTTTACGCCAGCTGCACTACCGCCCCGAAAATCACAGCCGGAAGATACCCCTTTCATACGACCATCTACTACATCCACAAGGTGCTCGGGCGTCGTATCACTTACAGCGACATCAGGGCCCATTACATTTCGAATTTTTGTAGGCACAGGTCCGTTAACGTGGTATTGCTTGAAGCCTGTCACAAATTGGAGATCCACAGTGACGACCTTGAGCGCGTCCTCGACCAGCTAGCCTCTGATAGGGCAAGTCTCCGATTATCGTGCAATGAGTGCAGGTCCGACTTTTTGCTGCGTTTCTGCCCTGAACTTTGGACTTTCGAGGCTTGGCAGGATCTTGGAACGGAGACAGAGATAGGCTTCCAATACCGAGACATGATGAACTTCCGTTCTTACATGTGGAGCAAGGAGCATGTTGCTCATTCAAAGCAGCCCGAGGTACCTCATGTCCCCGGGACCATTGAGGACCTGTACAAATCGGATTCAGACTGCGCTGCCATAGTTCGACAAAGGCGGCGGGTAGCAGCTACCGCCGATTACAGTGTCATACATCCGGGCCAGCGGTTACAAAGCTAGGACCCTCCGCCTGGATGACTCCTTGGCATCACACTAGAATATTAACCCAGTCTCGGGGTTTGAACCTGATCATCCCAGCGCGCTATATACTCTTGTACAACAAGAATGTCGTGAAGCGCCAAATATGTGCTTGGTTTGCAAGGACTGGAGTTCCGCAAGTTGGTAGGCAATAGCCTCAGGCACTATCGGCTATGATATACCACTGGAAATAGGTGTAAGGGGTATGTGAAGGTGCCTAAGACGGCCTGACTCTGTCTACACATACCGAGGGGAGCGTGGATCTATCATCATCGATGATTGTGACCACGAACGTAAAGGGAGTACGTCGAACCTCCTCCTTACTCTCGAGAACACACGAACCAGTGAGCGGAGAGCAGTGGGCGTTTGGTCGACGACCTCACTCTCCATGGCAAAGAGAATAGCATACCTTGGGCGGAGTCTCTTGATCTCTCTGGGTGGGAAGGAGTATATCGCACCTTGGTACGTCCCTCGCTCGCTGGAAAGGAGAATAGTGCCCTTTAAACTCATCCTCTTTCGAAGGAAACGAGCATACCGCACACTAGTCTTTTCGCCTTCTGACGGCAAGGAATACCATTCGCTTCTTCTATGAGCGCCATATAGGGAGGCGCGGGGCTCCTGCCTAAGTTCATATGTCTACCACTCACCCTCCCCGCCCCCGCCCTATTTCCCCTCCCCTCCTCTCCTCGGAGACGACACAGATATTTTCTAATCCTGCAAACCCGTCTTGTTCAACAGTTTCTAAAAAGATGGCTTGTTGCTATGTCCATTATTATAAACACATATCCGGCCAGCCCCGGCCCCTACCCCCGATTAGGCCCGCCCACCCGGCTACGGCCTCCGAGTGTGGCTCTGGAATCATGCCTACCACGCCCACACCCACGTCTGCCGACTCCATCGCGGCTTCCATATTAAACTCTGTGGCGTATCTCTTCCTCGATTCTTGATACGAGCCATACAAGCACATAGATATAATTCTGGAATAGCCGGAGGAAGCTCCAGGATATGCATATCGAGTCTATCCTGGCATACGCCCCGTCTTGCGGCCAGCTTGCTCGGTTTTATGGAACGGGTTGGGACTCTAGAACGCTCGATTCTGAAAAGTTGCTGGGCCTTCGGTCGACAACGGAGGGTAGGTTCGGATAGATGTGGGCCGCTTTATAGACGCTTAGGCAAGGCGCGAACAGTAAGGGAATGAACGAAGGAGTACGTCAAGATGTTGGACAACGCACCGCCTTGGTATGAGATGAGTAGCGGAGTTTCTTGGTAGGCACTACCACATATCCACAAGCTCGACGACAATATGTTACTTCCTCAGATGCTACATACTGCGCGCTTGTTCAACTGAGCTGTCAATCATTCACGAGGAGGCGATATCCCTCAGGCCGTCGACCAACTCCACCTTTCCCAAAATCGTATCCTCCCCATACCCATAATCCCGCTCAATAATCCCACCCGATAACTGCGCCTTCATAAACTCAACAAATTCCTGCACATACTCCGCCGGCAGCTCCTTCGCGAAATACTCGGCCAGTCCTTCTGGAGGAATGGTGACCATGGTACCTTCCCTCCCCGTAACCTCCTCGATCGCCTTCTTGACATCGAGGGAGGAATAAAAGCGAGGGCCGAACAACTTGACGTATTGCGAGGTTGGCCTGGGTGAGGCGTCGAGGAGGGCCTCGGCGCAATACTCGCCCACATCCTTTATGCTGAGCTACGGAAAGTTAGAATAAGCTAGTCCTGAGGCATTGGGAAAAGCGCTTCGGATGTAAATTACCATGGGGATTTTGAAGTCTGGGGGCGAGAAGGTCGACACGAACGTCGGCGGGTCCGCCCGCATCGTCTCCAGAGCACGCGTCCAGTTCTCGTAGTAGTTGCATGGCCTCACGATGACCACCTCCGGCGCCGCCTTCTTGAGAAGCTCATCCGAAATATGATTCAGCCTCAGAATTCCCTATACCGCCCCCATAATCAGTACCTTATCTAGCACTAGGGGCTGCCTTTTCCCCATCCACTCACGATTCCGTGGTCGTTCTGCGCGCTCACGGCCGAGTGGAGAACGAGCCTCCTGACGGTCGAGGCTCTCTGGATGGCCCTCGCCACGTTCGTCGCGGATTGGGTGGCGAAGTCCGCTGTATCCCGGCCGTCATAGGTCGGGGGCGGGATGTAGAAGACGGCGTCGGACTTTGTGAAGTCGAGGTTGTCATCGGCGCCCACGTCGCCCTTCACCGCTTCAAACCTCGAGTTCTCAGTGAACTCCGCCGGTGCTTTTGATGGGGTTCGGTAGATGCCCCTGACATGGGGCTTCTCAGCCGAGGCTAAGAGGATCCGGATGGTCGCTTTTCCGGCCACCGTGGAGGCGGGAATAACAGTGATGTGGCGAGGCATTCTAGACGACGAGCTTCGTGGGAGAGTAGTATGAACTTGATGTGTCTGCGAACGAGGGTGAAAAAGGCAGGCCGATAGGCCTTTCTTATATCCATCTCACATCAACTTGCGCCTCGTAGCGGCCTAATACACGTCCGCCTTATTTTGCTCACTCTCACTCACTTTCGCTCACTTTAGCTCACTCAACTGCTTTGAAATCGAGACTGCTTATACAGCGGGGGCCTCTCTCAAGGGCCAATCCAGTGATACGTGGCGCCATTGACGTTGCATTTGATCAGATAAGGTCAGATTAAGTGAATGGAACCGGAAGAAACGGTCGTCAGCTCTGTTTCGTCTGTGCTTCCACAACCGGAGTCGGCCAATGGCGGCACTCGCTAATTCTTTCCGGGGTCCGCGGCAACCGGGATGTTGTCAGCCAGGATCAGCCCGCCGTGGCAGATGGAACCATGTTATTAATCCAAGTCCCGCAAGACACCTTCTGGTATGGGACTTGGACTTTCTCGGGGTGGAAAAGGAGGATCATCAGGCTTGAGTGTGGGGTCTGAGCGAAGCGGGACGTAAGGTTGGCGCTATTCTATGATTGGCATCCCAGCGCAACGCTGGTGAGTCGCCATCTGCAGAGATCTGGTACTGGAAGAGGCGCGGAACAGCTAAAGGCGCAGCTCGGCTAAAGCAAGAGCGATCGGAGGAGGAATCGATGCTGGGATTGTCGCGGGAGATTTACCGGAATGGACGGATAAGAGTAGGATGGGGCAGAGAAGAGCTTATGGATAAGGAATACCCTACTTGTCCCCCCAACGTCGAAGATACGCTGGCCTTCCTTTACAGCTAGAATTACCCAAATTCTGGACGTTGTGCATGTCGCAAGTTGTTCATTTCAGTATCACATCCAACGCAGGGCTCGCAATCTAGACGTAGAAGATCACGGTGTTTGCAAAACGTCTGGTGCATGGAGCAGTGTTGCTGGGGGGTGGGGAAGCGGGTGTTTTCGGCGGCTTCCCTCTCACCTGCGGGGGAAATAGTGAGTAGTGCAGACATACTTTGTTTAGACATTGTGTAGAGCGTGGAGACATGGGGAAACGGAGACGGTTTTGTTGAATCGATCATGAGTCGATGTCATTGCAAGCGATTCAGTACTTATTTATTAATGTAGGCCCGGTCAGGCGCCACGGACATATTGATTAAGATCTTACTTGGCAGTCCTAAATTCCGAATCGATATCGATTCAATAATGGAGTGTCGGGAAGGTGTCACCGATGTCCTGATAAAGATCCTACGCGGTAGACTCGAACGCTATTCTGCTGAATCGATCATGAATTGGATGTTAGTGCAAGAAATCTACTACCTATTCAGTTATGTATTAGGTCCGGGAAAGCGCCATCGACATCTTGAGTCAGGTCTTATTCCGTAGACTTAAACGCTCCTTTGATGATGAGGTGATGTTGACGTTGATGGAAGGCGGCCGGTGCAGTGCCATTCAGTGCACTGCCGGTCGTTGACGGCTCGTGACGCTGGTATCAGCTGGATCAGGCTGCCAAGACTTGGGCGTTTCAGCTACCGTCGATCACGGCCTCACTCACCCCTGTCTTGCCTGTGACAGGTCCCGTTGCTCCATCAACTAGCTGGAATATTCGTCACCGGCCGGTAAATATCTGGGAAAAGCCGCCGTGGGTCGCCCCTGCCCCGCCGACCCTCGCCACAGTGTGACCCTTCCCAGGAACGCGCGTTGACGGTGCCCAACTAATAATAACAGCTTCAACAACTCATCGCTGCCATGGCCAACTTCATGGCGAACCTGCTGTCCGGCGGCGCGAGGCTCGACAAGTCCGACCCCGCCGACGCCGCGCCGCGCCCGACCACGCCCATGAAGCGCGAGCAGGGGCAGGACTTCCTCGACCCCCCCGCGACGCCCCAGGGAAGCCCAAGCAAGAAGACGACGATACCCGGCGCGCACGACCTCCCTTCCGCCTTTGACAGCGCGCTAAAGCTCAACAATGCGCCGGTCCTCGAGAGCCCCGTCAAACTCACCCGGCCGCAGAGCGTCGTCACGCCGCTATCCCCTGGGAGGAGCAACGCCAAGCCGCTGGAGGACTCGTTCAACTCGAATGTAGATGACAGTGTTGTCCACAAGTCCGGCAGGGCGTCGCCGGCCAGTCCGCTCAAGAAGCGCGGCCTGGAGAATACCCCGCCGCCCTCGCGCCTAGGCATCTTCGAGGCGTCTCACCAGCACAACCAAGCGGCGATCTCGAGGCACGAAGTCTACCAGTCCACCAGGCCAGGCACACCCGCCAAGAAGTTCAATACGGCCCGGGGTCTCACGGCAGAGGAGCTCGAGATCCTAAAGAAGCCCAATGTCCGGCGCATGGTCAATGTTACCCAGCTTTGTATGTGCTCTACCTCATAACTAACCCGCCACCCTACTAACACGGGGCTTCACAGATTTCTTAGACTATTACTTCGACCTCCTCACTTACGTTGGCTCGCGGCAGAGTCGCCTCAATGCATTCAAGGAAGAGTGCCCTGCTCCCCCAGAGACGGACCCCGAGACGTACAACCATATGTGGCGCAAGTACGCCGGCCGAGAGCGCGCCAACCTGCGCAAACGCCGCGTCCGCCTCCGGCAGGGCGACTTCCAGATCCTCACCCAGGTCGGCCAGGGCGGCTACGGCCAAGTGTTCCTCGCGCAGAAGAAGGACACGCGCGAGGTCTGCGCCCTAAAGGTCATGAGCAAGAAGCTGCTCTTCAAGCTCGACGAGGTGCGCCACGTGCTGACGGAGCGGGACATCCTGACGACGGCCAAGAGCGACTGGCTGGTACGCCTCCTCTACTCGTTCCAGGACGACAAGAATATCTATCTTGCCATGGAATACGTTCCGGGGGGCGACTTCCGCACCCTCCTCAACAACACGGGCGTCCTGTCGAACCGCCACGCGCGCTTCTACGTCGCGGAGATGTTCTGCTCCGTCGACGCTCTGCACCAGCTTGGCTATATCCACCGCGACCTGAAGCCCGAGAACTTCCTCGTCGACTCGACGGGCCACGTGAAGCTTACAGACTTTGGCCTCGCCGCGGGCATGCTGTCGCCATCTAAGATCGAGTCGATGCGCGTGCGGCTGGAGAAGGCGTCGGAGAGTCCCGTGCCCTTTGGGAAGCCGATGGACCAGCGGACGATTGCCGAGAGGCGTGAGGGGTACAGGTCCATGCGGGAGAAAGATGTCAACTACGCCAAGAGCATCGTGGGTTCGCCGGATTACATGGCGCCCGAGGTGCTGAGGGGCGAGGAGTACGACTTTACAGTCGACTACTGGAGCCTGGGTTGCATGCTGTTCGAGGCGCTGACGGGGTTCCCTCCGTTCGCGGGGTCGACGCCCGATGAGACGTGGCGGAACCTGAAGCACTGGAAGGACGTACTCCGGCGGCCGGTCTGGGAGGACCCCAACTACTTCCTCAGCAACAGGACATGGAGTTTCATCACCACGTAAGTGCTGGGACCCCACTTGAGCAGCGGCAAATGTTGAGTCCAAAATTCACTAACATCTTTAACAGCTGTATCCAATCCCGCTCCCGCCGCTTCTCTAACATCAAGGACATCTTCGCGCACCACTACTTCGCCGAGGTGGACTGGGCCACCCTCCGCGAGACGCGCGCGCCGTTCGTCCCCGAGCTGGACTCGGAGACGGACGCGGGCTACTTTGACGATTTTAGCAACGAGGCCGACATGGCCAAGTACAAGGAGGTGCACGACAAGCAGCAGGCGCTCGAGGACATGGAGGAGCGCGAGGACGAGATGGGCAAGGGCCTGTTCGTTGGCTTCACTTTCCGGCACCGGAAGCCCGCGGGCGAGGACGGGGGGAGCCCCCGGAAGCAGATTCCCCTCGACGGCACGTTTGGGACGATGCTTTAGGATGGGCGAGGGGCGTGTCGAGGGTGAGAGCCTTCGTGATGAGCGTTGCGGAGCGTTTCAAGTGAGGTCACGAGGCGTGTTTGAGGCGAGGAGGTGTGATTATGGTCACTCCAGCCTTCAATTCTTGTGTGTTTTTTGTTTTGTCATTTTTTTCGTGGGTTTTCAACCTTTTTCTTCGCATTGCTCTTTTTTAATGTTTGCTACTGGTATCATCATGCGTCGCGCTTCGTCCCTCGGCCCGGAGTTGGGAGATCAGAACCGGGTTTCCGCTCTTGTTTTATTTTTCTTCTTCTTACCACGTCATGTTTTTCGGCAGTCTTTGTTCAAAAGGGTCGTTTTCAGCAATGTTTTTACTTGAGGTTAAGGAAGTTATGAGTAAGATGCTAGGTAGAGGCGTTTGTTGAGGGTGAAGGGTACTGGAAACATTGATTATACGGCCGAATCGGGTGGCAGGCTTGGTCGTTGGAATGGGGTATTGCATTTTACGTTATGAGTCAAGGAATTGAACATTTTCGTTAATATTATGGACTTTAGCCGGCTTCTAATATGCGGTGCGGGGACGAAGAAGGCTGAAGTGGCTTCAATGAAAGGAGGTAAGTTCGTGGGTGAGGATCCGAGGCTTCGAAGCCACGGCATCGTCACGGCCTTCTCCCCGGGACACGTAAGCTCTCTATTGAGGCGCTTCAACTCCGCCTGCTGTTCCGGAGGTGGTCTAGCTTTCCAGGGGGACGAGGGCATGATAACCTCGGAGAGGGGAAGCTAGGAGAGGAGATGACGCGCCTCACGCCGGCATCTTGATGTCCGCATACCTGTACCACAGGCTGGAAGCTCACTTCCCTCCTACAATATGCAAGCGACGGACTCGGCAACGGAAACGTGCACTCTCCCCGGAAAGCACAGGCTCCACGACGCTGGCAGATGCACCCTCGACCAACGCCTTGCAGAACGCCCTCTGTACGTTCCTTGTAAACCTGTGAAGTTGACGTCCCCAGCGGTTATATCAATCATCTGCCAGATGCCGTGTGCCACTACGCGTTTTGGATCTTGAGCCGGGCATGGATTCCCGCGGGGTGACGTGCGCGCGCCTGAGGAGATTTGAGGCCTCGCTGTCTTAGGGATCCCTGATTGTCAGGTCCGCGAGACATGGTTCCCGGGGCTTTGGATAGCATTACGTAGGCCTAAGAGAGTTCGGCTATCCGGGATTATAGGTGTTACGTCGGTCTCGTGGATTTATGCTTGTGTCGTGAAGAGGCGAAAGTAAGTCCCACATGATGCTCTCTCTAGACATGGTATGCCTCGACGGGTCTGCTCTTTTTAGGGCTCTGCCGGATTACCTATCCGCTATTCAATTACTCCCGGCTTGGGTCATATGTGGGATGTATACGCAGTCCTCGGGACCAGGAACGCCACCCGGTGTTCCTCAACCCACCCCCGTAGCCTCTATCCGGCACTTCCCACCGAAACCCCCTATCTCAATATTCTCTCCCGACGATAAACAAAAATAATGAGAAATATTTCGGCGTCAAGGCTGACTCGAGGCCATACACAGGCCGCGCGGCATCTGACGCTTTGTATTCCCCTCCATCTAGCCTTCCCATGCTGTGTCCATGACAAGCCCCAGCACCGTCCCGCGCCCGAGGGTTTCCATATCTAATTGGGCCAGCCAAGTACCAGAGAATCTAAACTGAACCCTGCTACAAGCAAAAGACTTGACTGGAATGCGTATGCACGCCAGTCAAGCGGCCTGTTGTACCTGCCGTACAACACAGTGAACTTCTCGGGACCGAAGCGCTCGCTGCGTGAGACTTGCTTTGACTGCCGATTTGGTGCGCGTACAGCGGCTCCTCGCGTCCCGAGGCGAGGGTATGACGATGCGGAGGCTTCATCGGCTAGTGGAGCTGACGTTGCCGGGGAGTCGTAAGCTGGGTTGTGCGTCGTGAGATGAGGTATTGGTCCTCGGGCGGGAGGATGCCCTGATCGAGCTGTATATAACTAGACGTATCTCTAGTTCTGGTTCGGTCTTATTGCTTTGAGCATCCGCGCATTACACTGCTTACTCCGGTTCCTTACAGCCCGCAGTCTGCACATCTACGCAGCAACATATCAGCCCGTGCATCAATATCAATCTCACGACAGACATCAGCCGGCAGGCATTCACGATGAAGACCCTGGGTGCCCTTGTCGTCCTGGCCCAAACATTCCTCGTAATGGGCCAAGAACCTGCCCACATCGATCCCCGAGGAGGCGGCTTCGGTCACGGCGGCGGCGGCGGCGGCGGTCATGGCTACGGCGCCAGGGGCTACGGTGGCCCATTCGGTGACGGTGGATCCGGCTGTGCTGTAAGTCCCGCGCTCCCCTCTTCTCACTAGTAGAACCCCCCCCTTCCCCCTTCCCGCTCGCCGTCAACCCCCAACCCAGCCAGAGCGAGACCCAACTGACGTCCCCCTCAGAAAGACTGCGTCTCCTCCTACTGGGAGACCGCCGACCCCTCCCCCACCGCGTTCTGCGACGACAAGGGAAGCCTTCCCTCGTGCATCTCCTCCGCCTGCGCCGCCTCGGAGTCCGAGTGGGACTCGTACACGGCGCGCTCCGCCTCCCTCTGCAGCGAGTACCTCTCGTGCTCCAGCAGCAGCACCTACACCTACTCGTACCAGACCCCCTCGGGCGACTGGTGGGGCGAGGGCCGCGGCCGGGGCGGCGATAGGGACCGAAAGGCGTGGCCGACGGGCGACGTCGTGGTGACGGGGTGCCCGTGGAACGGCGATGGGTGGGGGTTCCCGTACTGGGGAGGACTGGGGTACGGGCCCGACTTTTGGGATGATATGGGGCCGGGATGGGAGAGGACCACGGTTACGACTACCGTGACGGGGGAGAGTACTTCTGGGGTTTACACCGTCGAGGAGGCGGTTAGCGGGGATGTGTCGACGCTGAGGACTCTTGGGTTGGAAGCGGTTGAGACGGGGGATTCAAGTGACGGAGATCACGGGAGTGACGGGTCTGGGGCGGCTGCTGTCGGGGACCAGAGCGTCATGGCCGTTGGAGCTGCACTCGGGGCTGTCATGGCCGTTGCTGGTATGATGTGATGAGCGGAGTGGATGTCTGGATCTGGATAAGCCTCGACGTGGGGTGATGCTGTGAATCCCATCACAGATACATGAAGGAAAGGCCATGTAACGGAGGTGGGGAAGACGTGCTGGTTTTAGATTTGTGCTATGTCGTCCACGCGCTTCGTTCGCTCCAATCGTTATGCCAGGGTCACCGGCGGTGCTTTGCGGTGGCTTTCTGCTTCGAGATAGTTCCACCTTCGATAGCCGAACACTCACTTGGTAACTAAATATAGTTCTTTCGATTTAATGGATGTCTCGTACTCCGGATACATTTCGTTGGCCATTTCGGATAAACCCACTCCTGACCGAGACGGTGATTCATCCTTCGACATATTTGGCAGAGCAGGCAGAGCAACCCCTCGGGCTTGGACTGTGCCGAGAGTTGCTGGCGTTGATGACTGTCCACTCACACTTGGGCAGATGACTCCCTGGCCGTTGAACCAAAAATCGCCACCCCATGCCATTGGCCGCCACAGCCCCACCGCACCACACACGTGACCCCCCTCAAGCCCTCCACTCCACCAAGGCAAAATCTTACCTATTTCCACACCACCCGCACACATCCCACTCCGCCGTCCACCGCGCATTTCCACGAACGACAACCTCGAAAGCAACACCCGATTCTTTCGATCAAAATCAGCAAAAATGGGGTAAGGAATTTTCCTGATGCGATGGAGAGGATGGACGGACGACTGCGACTGCGACTTGATATTGAGACAGAAATGCTGACGGATTTTTGATTGTAGCAAGGTTCACGGATGTGCGTACCGACGACTATTTTCCATCGACGACGACTTGAGTACTGACGATTCTTGATAGCCCTCGCCCGTGCCGGCAAGGTCAAGTCTCAGACCCCCAAGGTTAGTCGAACCGAAACACCCCAGACCCCCGACGGAGGAGCGCGCTGCCATCATCTACATGGGCGCGATGGAGGCGACGGAATATTCCAGATGGGCCTTTCACAGGCGAACGGGAACGGGAGGATCCGGAACAGCGGCTGACATGGTATTTCCGCGTGCAGGTTGAGCCCCAGGAGAAGAAGAAGGTCCCCAAGGGCCGCGCCAGGAAGAGGCTCGTATACACCCGCCGCTTCGTCAACGTCACCCTCACCGGTGGCAAGAGGAAGGTACGTTTCGCACATCAACTCCCCGGGCAGGACGTGGCCAAGCGCACCCTGGCCACGTCCCCCGACGACCAACTGGACCATAATCTGACCCCTCCCAGATGAACCCCGCCCCCACGGCTTAAGCGCCCCCAACGACAATCTCGACAGCCTTGCACCTGCAGCCTTCTATCCACGACATGATCCACCGCTCGTGACCGAACCCCACTCCCCACCCTACCCTCTGCGGGGATGACGGAGGGAGAAACGATAGAAGTGCGACAAAACCAGACCGGAAACGGGTAATCAAGGGAGGCGGATCAAATTTGGCATGACATTATGTTTTGGCATCACGGAGGTTCTAAGGAACGGAAAGGGGGTCTCTTGGGTTGCGTTGTTGGTTCCCGTCCCTCGGCGGGGTGGCGTCTTGTCATTTTGCTTCCTGGGTGAACCGGGGGGTTCATAAGTAGAGAATGAAGTGCCTCTGGTCGAGGTGTTGAGATTCTCGATTGTCCGTGTTGCTTCGTAGGCCGGCTTTGGTTGAGATGGTGTTTACATTTTACGACCGTGAGATTGAGGATTCCCGGGATGGACCGGGCTTTTGCTGGATTTATTTCACCCCATTCGCTCCCACAACCCGTCGATACCTGGAGGACGACCTGGCTACAACCTGGCTACGGGCGAGACTGCCCAGAGAGTGGATGAGTGAGGCTGCAGACGCCCTGGTAAGGATCCAACGCTGCCTCGAACTGGTTGCACGAAGCCACAGGTCTGGTTGGCCCGTCCCACGAGGACAAACGTTCATCTTTTGTAGGACTCAAGGCAGTTGTGGCACTCGAGCTGCGGGCAAGACTGATGTGGTAACGGGCATAATGTGTCTCGGCCATTAAAGTACGCTCATCGAGACTATCCTAGATACCCAGATGAACAGGTGATGCAACATTCATATACGATGCATTCCCTCTCTCAAATCAATTCCCCATCCCTCAAGGACAGCCTAAGACCCCCCTCACAGATCCATCTCAACCGGCCCCTCGACACTCCACTCATGCCACCCCTCCTTCTCCCCCGGCAGGCTAATAGCCCCCCACTCCTCCCCCGTAACCGCCCGCCACTCCTCGATCGGAATCCAACCGATATAAGCCCTGTCCCCGAACCCGCCCACCCAGAACACCTGCTCGACCACCAACCGCGCCCAGTACGACGAGTGGATCGGGTTCCCCGGGAGCCAGTACTTTGCGTCGGGGTGCTTCGCGACGAAGCAGGTGGCCAGGCGGACGGCCTCGGGGGTGGAGGGCTCGATGGGCTCGAGGTGGCCCATCAGGCTCATGCGGGGAAGGTTGGCGGCGCTGTAGGGGACCGGGTCCGGCGTGTCGGCACCTGCGCCCTCCGCGCCGGTGCCAAGGATTGCGCCGGTGAGGCGGTCCCAGAGGGAGGAGCGGATGTGGCGGGAGGGAGGGTACGGCGGCATCCAGCGCAGCGAGACGGAGACGTTGGAGCCCGCAGCGATGTTGCGGTACGTCGTGCCGATCTTGACGGCCAGGACCGTCGGGTTACCCGTGTCCTCGCACTCGGCGACGTACTCCATCATGTTGACGGGCAGGCCGTCGAGGTCGCGGGGCCGCGCGAGGGCCTCAGCATCGTCCTCGGCCGAGGATGAAGGCGGGTGCGAGACGGGGAAGGTGGTGGAAAAGTCGCCGAGCTTGGAGAGCGCGAGGATGCGCCGGCCCATCACCGCCGACTCATACGAGGTCGGGATGCGGTGGTCCGCCGGGGTGGTGTCGGCGGGTGCGGAGAGCGGGGAGGCGAGGAGGGTGGGGATCGCGAGGGCGAGGGCGAGGAGCTTCATGGTTGCTGCTCTACTTCCGAAGATGTCCTTTGATACTCGTATGCTTCTGTGATGTTCCGATGGCTCCGTCGGAATGTCAAGGAAAGAGAAGGACCGGACGAATTCAGGGGATATTTCTAGAGGGAGGAGAGAGGAGGGGTTGAGTCGGATGGGATGGGAGGGGTCAAGTGATAAAGCCGGGCGGGCACGGATGGGTCCCGACCTCGGGTGAAGCTTGGATCTCCTGACGACGCCATGCATTGGAAGGCGGGGCGGGCCCAGACCGAATCTGGGCGCTGGCGGCTGGCGTGTGGGGTGGCATCACGTTGACTGGTCTAGCGGCGGCGGAACCCTGTTCAGCGCCTGGAACCGAGAATGACGTTGCGAACGGCAGCGATGGAGCAAGTCTTGTTGATCCTCTCAGTTTCTTATTTTCTCATTTCGGATGGGATTCCCTTCCATCATCTGCCTCTCTTTGTAGCGCATTTCGTGTGAGAGTTTAAAAGAAAACTAGACAAATCCAGGGCTGGTCTCACCGCCGCCACCCACTCCGAGCAGCTTGGCGCGGGATAAAGCGGGACAAAATGGTATGATCTAAATCTGCACGCTGATTGATAAGATCAAAAAAGATCAAGACGCCCCACTCCAAGCCCATAAACTCCAATAGTGTCATCCTCCTCCGCCCTCGGAGGCCGCAAAGATTCCTTTAAACTCCTTCTAACTCCGCCGATCCCGGTCTACACTCAGCTATCCCTCGTACCTCGTACTCGTACTCGGCATGCTGCCCCAGCCAATACCCAAGCAGGCGGGACCCCCTCCCTCTCCGTCTGTCCTCACCATCCAAGCTCGTACCCCGGCCTCCGCAACCCAGCCCCCAGCCCGCCCCTCGAAAAGGTAGCAGGCATAGAGTACCTCCTCTTCGGCGGCGCGGAAGCCCGACTATCCACAATCGACACGTCCCCAGAACACGGCATGTCGCACAGGCTCAAGTCTACCTTTCTCGCCGTCTCGGAGAGCTTTGTGCCACATAGGCATGCCCTGTTGTAAACGCATCAGCGATCTATTTCAGTCATGATACCGTCCTCTGACATCTAGTTCAGCATACCTGCCCTCGATAACTACGACGTGCGAATGGATCCCGTCCGTCGTGCCCCTAGGGACCGCCTCGGCGCATCCCTCTAGACATGTCGAGGCCGTAGACTGGTCGCCTGAGACCGGTATAAGCGTGATGTAATTGTCGCCGAACACCTCGCCGCCTGACCGCGGACGCTCGTAACAGCCGAGCAGTGAATACCCCTTCTCTTCCGTCGTAAAGCACAACCCGGGGTCCCTTTTCTGCCTTCTCGTTTTGCGCGAGTCGGCTCGTAACGAAGTGGTGTGTGGGATGGTCGCGAGTCAACACAGACGCAAGAGCGCCTCGAGCGACGCCCAACTCGCCAGAGACCAGTTCAACTCAGATGACCCTGGCGGAGATAGGCATACCCGCAGTTTATTGACGGCAAAACCGGCGTCAAATGCATCCCTTGCGATGCGGCGAGTCCATCCTTGCATAAGCACGCGACTCCGGTATGCAAGGAGGTAGGACGTATTGTGTAGTATTGAGCTGCGAGCTGCAAGCTGCAGTCGCGGGGCAGAGGATTCCTGGGCGGCGCTTAATCCGACACGGGATTCGGTCTCGCGCTAGTTTTACATCGTCGTCGCGGCCAGGAGGCTTCTAGAAGGCAATATGGGGTCGGGTGGCGTGGCCCAGATCGGCGCTGTCTTAAGACGCCGAGACGCGGGTAAGCCGCCAATACTGCGGCAGGGCACAGGGAGAAGTGTCTCAAAACTCATAACCATAACTGCTATCCGTAAGCGATTAGAATTTCATACGCTTACCCTAGGCGTCTACGTAGAAAGAATCCGGTCTCGAATTTCTCGAGAGCGTCTATACGCGAGGAAGGAGACGCCCGAATTTCTGAATCCTACACTGCCCCGTATCCCTAGTAGAGAATTCCTTTAGACCTGAGATTTGCGACACAACGCCCTGCTGTACGATACCATGAAACCTCAAATGGCATTGTATTGTTGTCTCTTCGGAGGAAGATGCTGCAAGAAGCAAGGCATTTGGAGGTCCGCTTGAAGATGGATCGGGGTACGTTGTGTACTTAAGTGGTTTGCGGCCGCCGAGGGTCCTTTCGTTCTTCATTGGCTACGTCTGTGTCCCTTATCATATTCCTTGAAGTTAACTTGTCCTTCGTAGATCCAAGTGCAATTTCTCTTTACTATACTCTCTACACACTCTATTGCCGCGATAAGCGAAATAAATAGTGGGGTGCGGCAGGTGTGAAGGTCAAAGCCAGATTCTAGGGGAGATGCGGATACACAGCCCGCAGAGCTCGACGATACCGCCTACCTAGCATTGGTAGGATATACTATACGAGTAGAGGTCGCTAGGGGAGGAGTTGACCCTGGGGTCACAAAGCATACTCGGATATACGAAATGATTTACTACACCTGCTATTACCCTTGGCGACAGACCTAGTAGCCGGAGTTAAAAAGTCGCATTATAGTCTCCCGCGTGGCATAGTTAGTCGAATGGTAGGTAAGAACATGAAAGTACAAGGTTGCAACGTATATACAGATATAGAAGTGCCTATGCTATAACTAAAACGGCCCAGATGCACGGAGAAAGTCCCCTTGTTACCCACACCGATACATTGGGACCCTTCCTAGCCTCCGCTAGCCACTCAAGCAATAGGCATGAGAAGGAGCAAGTAAGAATGGTTTGGTGGCCCAACACGCCAAATACACCCAGCGTACAAGAGCGACACGAAAAGACGCGAGCTCGTCCCAAGGTTAGATCTGCTCAAGCGTGGTGGCGCCAATCGCCGCCCCGTCAGCCGGAATCAGGAAATCGCTCCCCTGAACCCTCCCATCAGAGCCCCTCGGCCCCCTCAGCGTCGAGTCATCGACGCTCGCAAACGAGCTGTTGGACCAAGATCCACTCTCGTCCCACGAGTTCCCAGACGAAGTGACGTCGTCAATCAGGCTAACCTGCTCATCCACCGCATTCTCCGCCGCAACGTTCCCCTCCATCGTCGACGACGAGCTGCGCATCAGGAACCCAGTATCCCCGTTGTTCCACGCCGTGTTCCTCTCAAAGGTAAGCGATCCGGGGTTTCCGTTGTCAATGAACCCCTTCTTAAAGTTCCCAAACGCAATCGAGTTCTTCACGACGTGGTCCGCCGGCGGGTTATCCGTGATCCCCAGCTTAAACCCGTTCCCGTCGCCCTCAAACGGCTCGAAGCCCCACCGGTTATACCCGTTCCCCCAGGCATACACCTCCTCCAGCGTGACGGGCGACCCGAACATGTAGAGGTCGAGCCCGTCGTCGACGTTGTCCCAGAGCCGCGCGTTGCGCAGGACGTTGCCCTCGCCCTCGCCCTCCTTGCAGGCGAAGCCGTCGGCGCTCTCGCCGTTCTTGCGGGGGTCGCGGTTGCGGTAGGAGTCGAGGTTCAGGACGGTGTTGTTGGAGGAGGCGCCCTCGAGCTGGAAGCCGGTTTCGTAGTTGTCGTGGGTGGAGAGGCCGGAGTAGTAGTTGTGCGAGGCGTCGCGGGCGTAGATGCCGTAGGGGCCGTTGATGAGCCTGGAGGGCAAGGTTCGTTAGTTTCCCTCGCTACCCGAAGCTAATGCTAAGTGGAGAAGTTGGAATATACTCTAGGTCGTAGAAAGCCCAGTAGCTGGCATCCTGGATGTGGAAGATACCCCTCTCCTTGTTCGGCAGAGATTCGTCCAGGTCCTTGGGAGTCCTAGCACCCAAATTAGTCCTAAAGCCCTCAACCTGAACCCTTGGATTTTGAGGACCATGGCTCACCCAGGCATGTTCTCGCCATCAATAATCACCTTCGCACCCTCATGGGGCCGAACCGAGATGGGCGCCGTCCTCTCGCCGCTCGTGGAAACCTGGATGTTGGACTCCGGCGCGTACGTGCCCTCGAGCAAGAAGATAGTATCGCCCGCCGAGGCGGCGTCAACGGCCGACTGGATGGATCCGTAGGGCGCGTCGAGGGTTCCGGAGCCGGAGCCGTCCGGCGAGACGAAGATGTCTAGGGCGGTCGCGCCGCCTAGGTAGGCTAGCGGGACGACGAGGGTGGGTAGCAGGCTCGGCATTTTTCCAGGACTGTGAAGTTCCTCACTTGACTTTTACTACTAGCTATAGGACCACTTCCAGAAAGTGCGGCTCGAAAACTTGCGGACGTTTTATATGACGGCGTCTAAGATTTGGCGCACCTAGGGAGCAAGCCAGGTTGCAGTACAAGTGGACCATACAGGGAGGTCCCGTGTGCCCGGCGCTTGCGCGCCATTGGGATAATTCTCCATCAACTGCTTCCCTGCGGGGATATCACGTCCGTCCAGTGGGGACGTCTGCCGGAAGTTGAAAGGGTGGCTGTGGGGCCGGTAGTTGCCCAAATTTCCAAGGCGTTTCAAACATCCGCAACTCAATCCTAATACCGACTAGACTACAACACCGAACGGCCCTGGGACCCGATTGGGGGAAATCAAGCCCCGGTCTGCCCGGCTCGCAATATATCTTTCACAATATCGCCGTCGCACCGATGACGGCGCCGAGAGCTGTGTGAGTCGAGAGTCCACCAATCGGGGGGCTGAGTTAAATGAGACTCTATTAAGGGTTGTCAATGGAGAAGTTTACTTGCTCGGCTTACTACCGATCTAGCTCTGTTATATCAGCCAGCGCAGCCGTCAAGTCCAGCAACAACTCCCACTGGTAGACGCAAATCAGGCAACTGTCACCTCGGCCTCGCCCGTCAGCGGCACGTCAACCGACACTACGAGCTTCTGGTTCTCGGCATCATACTCCGCGCCCTCGATCCCGCTCGGCTCAGCCTCAACACCAAGAACAGTGATAGTCTCGATGCCAACACCAGCGTCGTACTCGAACGAGCCGCTCATGCTCAGCTTTCCGTCCGCGTAGTGGAAGTCAATCTCCGACACCGCGTCCTGCACCATCGACTCGCCGTCATCCAGGTACAGCGATCCCTCCGCCTCTCCGTCGAGGCCGGGCGCCACGACAATGTTGAAGCCCTTTTTCCGCAGCGCAGTGGTCGTGTTGGCGCTCTCGACACGCTGGGGGTACACGATGCCGCCCTTGTAGTGCAGCGTGATGTCCGTGTAGTCCACCTCGGCAGTGACGTACTCGCCTTGGCCGCGGACGGGGGCGCCGGTGCCCCACTCGTAGAAGATGTCGTCCGGGAGGTAGTAGTTGACCGTTGTGCTGTTCTCCTCCGTCACGGGGCTCACGAGGATGCCGTCGCCGTAGAAGAACTGCAGATCGATGGGGTAGGTATTGGGGTCCGAGGGGTAGTTGAAGAAGAGGGGGTTCAGCGTCGGGGTGCCGGTCTGGTTCTGCTTGTAGATGGCAGTGTAGATGTAGTCGACTGAACTGGAGTTAGCAGACTTGCTTCGTCAGGAACGAGGAAGGTAGAACTCACGGAGCTGGTATCGAATGGCGATTCCGTTGCGGGCGGCCTCGGCGACCAGCGGCCAGCGGTAGAACTCCTGCGGGTTCGCAAAGATCTCGGCGTGGTTGCGGAAGAAGGTGTAGAAGGAGCCAAGAGCCGTCCACCTAAGTCTGCATTAGCCAAGGATATACCAACCGGAAATGTCCACTTCTTACCTGGCACAGAGAGTCTCGGTCACATTACCGCCGAAGCCGCACACGTCGGGGCCCACAACGGGGACCTGGTACAGCGATGCGTACTGCAGGATCTGGCCGATGGATTGACGGTACCAGGGCCAGTCGGAGATGTTATCTGCCAAATGGTTAGCTTCTCGTTTTTTCATCGTAAGGGTAAAACGGATGTCGTACCTCCAAGCCAGTGAGACACGTCCCTGCCCGACCCGGCGAACATCGCCCTAGTAATAACAAGCGCGCGGTCATCCGGACGCCTCGCCAGCATGGCATTGTACGAAGCCGTGGACATCATGGACCCGTAGATGCTGTGCGTGTCATACTGCACCCACCCGCCGCTCTGCACCAGGTCCGTGTCCGCCGTGCTGTCGGCCAGCGTGGGGCCCGCGCCGTTCTGGATCATGTACGGCGGCCGGATGAGCTCGCGGTTCGGGAGGCCGCGGCACTCGTCGGGACCGCACCCGGAACCCGTCTCCCCGCCGTGCTGCCACCCGGTGCCTGGGCTACCAGGGCCACCGGCGCCCCACTGCTCCCTAGTGGCGGCCCAGCGGCCGGCGCCAAGGTTGCGGCGGCCGCGGGAGCGGGGAGTGCGCTTGACGACGGCGCGAGGCTCGTTCGTTCCGTTGCCAGAGGCAAAGTTGGGCTGGAGGCTGTCCGGGAAACCAGGGATAGGCGCATCAGGCCCGTCCCTGACCGGCGGCGGCTCCGGCGGGTCGCCGTCCACCTCGGCGAAGTCCTCCGGCGTGGTGTTGTTACCCGGGTAGGGTCGGTTGTAGAAGTTTGCGGGCTCGTTCATGTCGATCCACAGCGCGTCAATGTCAGGCCCGTTGACACCGTCAAAGAAATCCATGAACTGCTCCGTCCAGTAGTCTTGCGCAGAGGGGTGGAACCAGTCGGGGAAGTAGCTCGGGCCGGCCCAGACGACGCCCTCGTAGATGGAGCCGTCCGTGTCACGGATGAAGGCGTCATGCTCAATACCCTTGTCGAGAGCCGGGTTGGACTCCTTGTAGTACACCGCGGGATCGACCATGACGATATAGTGCTGGTCCCGCGCGTGGATCGTGTCCACGAGGTCTTTGTACAGGTCGGCCGGGAACCGCTCCGGGTCGATGGTGAAGATGCGCCGGCGGTCCATGTAATCGATGTCGGTCCAGATCGTCTCCAGAGGAATGTCGTGCGCTGAGTAGTTGGCTGTGACGGCGGCAACCTCGTACACGTCCTGGTACCCGTACTTGCACTGGTGGAAGCCAAGGCCCCAGTACGGCGTCATCAGCGGCAGCTGCGTGATCTCGGCGTACTGCATAGCGACGTCCCGCGGAGAGGGACCCGCCATAAAGTAGAAGTCGAGAACGCCGCCGATGATGTTGTACTCGAGGAACTGGTTGCAGCCCTTCTTGTCGACGAAGACGTCCATGCCGTTGGAGTTGAGCAGGAACACGCCGTGGGTGCCGCCCTCGCGGTGGTCAAAGTAGATGGGGTGGGCCCCGTACAGGTTCTCGCCCTGGGGCGCCCCGTACGAGTCCCGCGTGTAAATGGTCCGGGTGTAGTTTGTCGTGTTCAGCATGAACGGGTCGCTGTGCTCGCCCAGACCGTACAGGTATGGGTTCTGCGGGAGGTGCGTCTTGAGGTGGACGTATTGACTCTCAAACACCAGCTTGTTGCCCGTGGTGTCAAAGAGGACCTCGCCCGTGTCGGCGCGGGACACGGTGAAGGAGAAGGGGTCGGCGTTGTACTCGAACACGATGTTGGAGTCCTCGGGTGAGCACCACTGGCCGAAGCCGGGGCGCGGGAAGACCTCGTCCGGGACCTGGTAGACGGTGTTGTTCGTGTCCAGGATCTTGACGTGCAGCCGGTCGCTGGTCTGGTACTCGACCTCTAGCTTCAGGTCGGGGAGGTCAACACCGTAGACATCGCAGGCCGGGCCGGCGAGAGACAGCGAGGCGTAGAAGCCGGACTCTGTCTCCCACTGGTCCGTGACCTTGTAGCCCGGGCACTCGGAAAGATCCTTATCGTAGAGGTCATTGCCGGCGCCGTCGAGGGGATCGACGCCCTCCTTGCTCTGGGCGAAGGCGGAGCCGCTCAGGGCCAACGCCGACGTGAGCAGCGTCGAGAGATGCATCTTGAAGCCGCGGGTGAGAGTGTGTGGCTATCTGTCTACGAAATTCGCATTGTTGTGGGCATCCTGCCTGCCTTTATACTTGACCCGCCTCTTCTCGAGATGGGTCGTCGTCGGCGGTATCCCCGATTCTCTTGTGTTTGCCAAGCGCGGAACTAAGGCGGCCATCCTAAATCTAGGGAAGGTCCAAGAGGGGTCATGGTCCGACTAGACGTAATGACCGAGAGTAGAGCCGGGACGGGTTACCTCGCATAATGCTACAGTACTTGCGCACTCGGCCCGGCCGGAGTTCCTTTTCTCTCTGTTTTGATGGGGATTGTCATGACGCCTCCATGGTAGGACAAAATGGCGGAGTATGTGCGGGGTTCCTGGCTGGGGTAACCAACGCTAAAAAGCGGGATTACGGGGATGCCAAGGGCCAAAAGGTCGGAAGCTGCGGGGGACCTTGCGAAGCTCGGGCCCGTCTCTTAGTTTGTTCGGAGCAGGTCTCCGTAAATATTCTCTCAAGTTCCAAAGTTATGAGAGAATGCCGCGGGAATTCCGCTACACGGGCCTCTACGGAGAGTAGCCCTAGACGTAGTGGCTCCCATATCATTATCGCTCTCACGATGAATTGTAGAATTTCACCTCTGGAGAGCTTCTGCTTCAGCTTGGGAATGGCTCGGATAGCGGCATATTACCTCAACTCCGACTCCTCCGACACCCTGGACGAAGGACGAAGATCACCCCGCGATCTCCGCAATTGCTCCGTAGTCGCCCCGGCCCTTCACGAGACCTCACAGGCCACCCTCAAGATGTCAAAGCACGCCGGAACGTCCATCCATCAACTAGTCTCGGTGCAATTTCTCGATCCCAGTCGGACTCGGGCCGGAGCCATGCATTAGAATCGGGCCAATATGCGAGATCGGTCGCACGACGAAGGTGTGGCGCGTTGGGCTATGGTAATATTCGGCGATACCTGCTGATTGTGGTCCACGAGTCCCGCAGTGTGGGGCCCCAGGGGTTTTTGGGTTGGCCGTCTGGCGTTCCCTGCAACTTATACAAGACGGGGTATCGGAACGAATACGCGAAAGGAACGTACCTCATATACCGAGGCACAATTGGCCTCGGATAAGGCGATGATGTCACTGCGTATAAGTTTGGTACGGGGAGTTGCGAGTGCGTCTTTGATGAACTTACAGCGCGAAGTGCGAGCGTTCTTTTCGCATTTGCCCCGTACATCTGTGTGAAGAGGTGACGAAACGCGAAAACCGCAACTTACAATCTGTACCACGCCTATCACCGCTCATATCACAACTGTAAAGACCTACCACCGATATATCCTCCTCGTTAGGTGCTTCCGCTTATATGCGCGGGGCTCGTTGCCCGTATCACGACAATATAATGATCTACTACAGCTGTATCCTCCGTGTTACGTGCTTCCGCTGATATAAGCGGGACTCGCGGCTCGTAGCGAGGGCTCGACAGCGGGCTAAAGCTATGTAAAGCCCGCCAACGGCGGGCTACTCGAACCTCGTAAATTCCATGCACTAGCTAATCTTTGGTTTAAACAGAGTAGGCAAGCACTTTCCTACTCTGCTTCTTCGCGAAGCCAGTTACTAAAGGCTAGTCTTAGTAAAGAATCTTGCGTGCCACAACTGCGGTTGGTTTCGGATTCCGCGTAGATTGACCCAACATAACTGATTCAACGCCTACTCGAACACCGGTCCTATTGTCTTCTTCACTATCTTCTTACGCAGCACTCTCGCGGATGGGGCCATTCACTAGGTACGTACGGCTCACTTGAGTTTATTAAATCATCAGAATGACTAGCTAGAAGACCTATAGGAATGTCATCTATATCGAGACAACACATGAGAAATATGCCTCCAATCGAGAACGTAAGGAGTTCGCGAATTCTGTGAGGTCTGTCATAGGGCTCCGGCTAATTCACGCCAAGGCTCTAGGGGAATTTGGAGTTATACAAGCGGTTTGAGAAGGATTTAACATATTACAACTGCACCTCATCCTACTTGGACGAGATCTCAACCCTTATTCCGAGGTATCACTTTTCATTGCAAACATCAGACGCATCAAGTGTCGACCATGAAACCATCTGACCTACAATTATAGCAACCTGTGTTGTCATCTTAGACCCTCCAGCATCTCGAGGACATGTGTCGGATGTTGTTCTTACGGCTTGCGGCTTCCTTACCGAGTTGGCACCACTTTCCACGGCATATACATAGTTCAATTTAACCTTACAGTTATCAACTCCCTGCCCACGTGGATCACCTGTCGCCCGATTTAGGATTATTACCTGCTCAAAAAAAGAAACCCCCTTAAAACACCTTAGCAGGTACGCAGTCTTTGACAGGAAATACTACAAAAGTGTAGTCCATATCTCGCGGCATTGACCGTTGACTATCAAATGCGTAAGATCCAAGCCCCGGCGAGTAGCATCTATGCCGTCGGCATCTACGGCCAACACAATACAAGGAGATACAGCTATAGTCGTGCCAACGGTCGAGGCCGAAGGAATTTAGGAGCACAACTCATGGGTTCCACCATGAGAACGCCGAAATCATGACGGAGAAGATCGCGCGGTAGCGGGCGAGGGGTCAAGCGGCGGAGGAGATGTAGGACTAGTCTCGGTAATTTGGGGTATAAAGGGATATTTCCGGGGGAAGGGGGAGCCGGTCGATAACAACATCCATGTTGTTGAAGACGCGAGGAATTCAAGCCCACGCAGGTGCGCCCACCACATATACTCCCATATCACCGCATAGTTAGTCCTCAATCGAGCTCAAATTAATAACAGCTCGTTTTTCAGACCTATATATACTTGTGTATCAAGCCCATAGGTAATTAGGACCATCGAGGCAGGGATATCATAGAAGTCGTTCATGGGCTAGGCGTTTCTCTGGCTTGATCACGACGCCGCATGCATGTGTAAGACACCCCGTACCCCAACCTTGTGATTCCCTGAACAAAGTTAAAACCACCCAAGTTTTGTATCTGAAGTAGTGGGAAAATTCCCAGCCTTCTATGTGGCATAAACCAGTCCGCTCTGAATCCCATTTTTGCATTAGCACATTCGTTGACCGATCTTCATAGATACGCTGCAGCTCGAGCTTGATTCTAGAGATATACATTACAATAGAAACCACCCTATCTTCAACACTTTCTGCTCCCAACCAGTTGTAACTCTCGATGAGTATCTTAGGCTACGGTCGCTTATGTTAGTGCGATGCCGCGGCTCTTTCTGGCAAAGCGCTATTATAAGAAGGGTAGACATCATCCGTACTAACCAACTGGCCGCTCTCGAGCTCATACTGCATTAATACCGACGGTTTGTATTTGTATTGGCTGAGGTCGTCATTTATGTGTCGGCGTTGACTCTCCATATTTATAACCAGAGGAAATGGCCTCTAGGTGCCCTTCAAGATCAACATTAAACCTAACGATACACTGAATCTCGTCCATATCCTGGCTTACTAGTATAGTCAACAGTCTCCTCCAAACGTTCCTTCTGAACACCAAGTAGATGACATGTAGGCAGCACGTTGACACCCGAATCTCAGGACATATGAGCCTGAGTGGGAACGGACGAATTGCCCTAGCAGCTCAATGTGAGAGAGACCCACGATTCGCAGCCGCGGCGAGGTTCACATATATATACGTGTAAGATTTAGTAGATGAAACTGAATAAGCAGTTGATCAGAGAATACCTATTAACTCGAGAAGTGAGATGGAACCTTGTATATGTATCTCACCGAAGTGGAATCTCTTGTAATACCTTTATATACTAAACAAGACTGGTTTTAGAGAATCACTATTGGCTCTCTGACGGTTCCGCGAATGGGAATGCTCTGCAAAGGGCTTAGGGTAGTTCAGGAGGGATCATAACCTTTTAAGGGAAGACAACGTTGCCAAAAAAAAAGAAAAAAGAAAACAAAGCTGCAGAGCACTCCGCAAGTATTCTGCTCCGGGTTGTTGTATTGGTCTCTGCAATGCAACTGGATAACTGTCGGCGGAAAAGCTAATATGGGATGCGGACAGTTGTGCTCTAAGCCAAACAGATTTTGCTTTCCGACAACAGATACTAAGAACTGTGTAAGGAAGTTCAACTTGGGGAAGCAGAAGCTGCGGTTTGGCATCTCCCGGTAGCTCTCTCAAGCGCATTGCTTGTTAGAGCCGCGCGGCGGGCATTAGGGATGTATGACTAGCTCTAAACTAGGACTCGACGGTCCCCAAAAATCCTGTTTTACTTAGAGTCGAATTGCCCTATCAAGGAGTCGTGGGCGGGATCTGAAAATGCCAATGAAGAGGCCCCCGAACTCCGATCGTAATCAACCCTACCTTCGAGGTCGAATGAACGAACCCTTGTGGGCTTGTGTTCCCAGAACCCATGCAAAGAGCAGGAATAGGGGCGTTTCATCCCGGCACATGGACCCTCACGGCCGCTCACACGATGATGGCAGCCGTCCCTACTTCGGGGCAAAGCTCAAGATGCGGCCGGTGGAAACTGAGCCTCCTTCCATAATTGTCTGGGCTTCGAAGGGACGAAGAAGAATCTGACGAGGCACCCCAGCGTCCGACACCGGACCGCCTTATAATATAATCCTTCCTCGAAAAGGGACCCTTCCACGATAGCTCCGCCTTTACAACCCGGGACATCCCGGACGGTTGCTGATAAGGCTCTCCCCATCCACGGTTTGTGGATCAGCGCACTAGCGTAAACACGGTAAACGGCAAGGTGGGCCCGCCTGCGATGCACAAACCACATGGGAAGACGCCCTGACAGAAGGTCCGCGAGCGCTCCCTGCTCAGGAATTACAAATCCGACACGTGAGGTGCCCGTTCCCCTAGCTGCCCCGCCGTCCGTCTTTTCCGATCTACCAGTCTGTTTAATCGCGGGGACAGGGGGTGGTGGCGTCAAGGGAAGTGGGGGACGGCTAAAAAGGGCACCTGCTCACACGAAGTAGTGTTTCGGGGCGGACCTCGCCCACTACGGGTGCTTCTAAGGATAGCACGGGATGGGATTTACAGTTCCCAGCGGCCCCCACCCCCAGCTCTAAAAGCCGAAGACGGCGTGGGAGCTTCTCGGGGACCGAACGCCAATGACAATCGCGTGCCTATCAGTTCTCTTCCCCCAACGGCTGGATGCCATTCTGGAAGGAAAGCCAAGGCGTTAGCGCGGGCGGTGAGACGGCGTTGCGACCGCCGCCGCGGCGCTACCCCAAGCTGGCGAGAGGACATGAGGATTTGGGGCGGCGAGGTGATGTCACCGCTCCCCCACGCCTCCCCTGTTCGCCTTTTCGGTCGTGAGCGACAGGTCGAGCCACCCAAAAAACTAAGAAGCCACGGATGAAGAAGGGGAAGAAAAAAGGAGGAGACAGTTCCTCGAGCCGCTTTTCCGAAATTGCGAAATGAAAAAAAAATCGCACCAGCCTCGGAACAGAACATCAAATCCCTCGCGAAAAGAAAATGCCACTAACACTAACACCAGATCCCCTCGGGAAAACTCGGAACGCACGAGCCGTCGGCGCGGATTACTCCTCCGTAATAGTCTCCATAGATAACACACAAGCGCTGACGTACACGCTAAAACGGGGTAATCTCAAGATATGATAGCCCGAGATAAGGCTACGAATAGATTTGCTTCTAGAAGTCTGCGCTCCCCGGGCGGCGCCGAGTGGGGGTTTCCACTTGGGCATACCCTTGTTCGGAAATGAAGCGCGTGGGGGGCGGCTGTCCGGCGCGCCAGCAACCTCCCTCTCGTTCTCTTCGAGGTTGAAGCCTGGTGGGGAAGCGCGGCGCATGGAGGGGCCTCGATTGTGGGGCCGGTAGCCAGGAGGCTGGGCTGGTGGAAGAAGGCGGACGGTTCAAGCTTGGTTTGAGGCCGCTTTTTTGCTCGGGCAGATGAAATCGTGGTGGCCGGTTGTCTTTCCCCTGCTAGGTCGGAGGTATCTCGGTTTACAACGTTGACGATCCTGCCTCGGCCCTATGTCGCGTCGCTCCTTTCCCGCTACTTGCAGAGGTAGAGAGCAAGCGTGGGCTTCACCGAAGCGCTCCCCGTCCGTGCGCCCGTTGAAATGGGCTGAGTGAGATGGCCGGAGCCTCGACAGGAACAGTCGGCACTCTTATGTACCCGGCCCTGGATTTCGATTTCGGAAATCGACGAGATATTCTTGCGCCCGCTGTCGTGCGACCAAGGAGGGTGCGCTGATGGGCAGGCGCAGCCTCGGTCTTATCTCCGCGTCTCTTGCTATCTCTCGCTCCGCCTCGACCGCCCTGATTTGCTAAGGATGCTTCCTCCCTGGCAAGCACTACTTGCATGGCCTGACGCCAGACCCCTACAATAGGGTTTCCCAGATTACAGTTTTTTTTTTTTCCTTTTCTTTTTTGTTTTTTTTTGGGGGGGGGGGGGTAGGAACTAACGGGCAGTCTATAACTATTCCATGAAATAACATATGTTCTTTTTAAAAAAAAGTACCTTCTGTACATGCCGTAGAATACAGAAATAATGACGGATCATGTACTTGGAGTTGTTAGGCGGAAGGTGCCGTTGATAATCCCCACATACCCATTAGTCAACCGGGACTCGTCTGCGCCTCGGTGCGCTTTCTCTGGGGTGCTGCCGCTGAATCGGTGGCGCAACCCCGTCGATGAGTCGAAAAACCACACTGAACCCCCACCACCCACCACCCATCACTGTACCAAATCTCGCTCCAACGCTCTTTCCTCCATCGTTCATCCATACCACCAACATCAGCCGGCGAGGAACGAGACACTGCCAGTCCCATCCCGACCACGCAGACAACCGGCTCCCACAAAAGCCAGAGCGACGGGATATCCCAATCTTCGCTAGCCTCCCACCATTGCCCTCCCACTCGTACCACACATCCTCGAGCACGAGCTAGCAGGAGCGATCCGTCCAAACATAATTGCCCGAGGAAGGTGCGGTGCGCGAGAAAGCTAAAACCCGGAGCGCAGACCACCCGTTCGTCCCGCCGGCCACATTGAGTGTCGCAATTGCACTCCCCCACCTCTCTTTCCATCTCGCCCTTGGATTCTCCTTCCTGCTCCCCGCCCCGGCCGTTGTCGTCGCCGACCTCAATCGACCCCAACTCTGCCAAAGCACGGAGAAATGAGACGGACCTTGTCCGTCCCATTTCGACCGCGCGCAGCAACTTGATCGCCAAGCTTAACAAACCTTGGGCATCTGTCCACTTGTCTTTTGACACTGTAGGTACGTCAACGACATCAGCTCCATCTCTCCCGTCCTATCCGCTCCGCCCGCCGTTCATCCATCGCCATCTGGTCTCCGCCCATCGGCGCATCTCCTGCTCGGGCACTGCCGACTAGCACTCGCCTCCGACTTCACTCCCTGCTCTGACCTGCGCGCGAGGTGCTGACCAGCGAACAGGGGCCGTCACACCCCTCTCCTCTCCACGGCCGATCTTGCGACATCCCCTCGTAATCATCGACCTTTGCTGGTTACCGGCTGTGCAACATGGAAACCAGCACGTCATCCGGAGCCGCCACCTACAGACCCCTCTCCTCGACGAACCCGACGACGACGCAGCACGACTTCCGCTTCCCCAGGAGGCCCGAACTGTCCCCCGCGGATCAGTACACCCACGATTTCGATGCCGCCTCCCCGGTGAACAGCAAGTCGAGCGCCGAGCCGCGCAACGACCTGCTGGATATTGGCCTGGATCACTCGTCGACGTATGCCACGGCTCAAGACAACCTCATGCAGTCTGAGCCTTTCCCGTCTATGAAACACGACCTCGCCTCCGAATTTCATAATTTCGACCAGCTGCCGCAGGAGGATCCGCTCGCCATCCGAGTATGGAAGTTTTATGCCCAGACGAAGCTGCTGCTCCCCGACCAGCGCCGGATGGAGAATTTGACGTGGAGGATGATGCACGGGAAACTGATGAAGCATCGGAATGAGGAGGCGGAGGCTAATAACAGGTACGCAGCCCGCTCCTGTTTACCGCCACCTATCGTGCGACTTATTTTCGTCCAATATTGCAAAAATCCCCGTTGCACAACACTGACTGTTTCTCGTACAGGCTTGCGCAGGCAGGGCCGGCGGGTAATTCGGCTGCCAATGGCCCGAGCGGCATTGCGCAGCAGTTGCGGAGGTCGGAGGAGCAGGGTCTCCACCAAATGGACCCCATGAGCCTCGACGACTTCCTCTTCTACGGAAACGCCTCGACGCCTCCTGGCCACGACCAAGGGTACAGCCCCTCTGATGACATGCATAGCTTGGGGGCCGGCGCGCACGCCTCGGCGATCCCCATCAAGTCGCGGAAAGATCCGTTCGTAAACTTCAGTCCTCAGTCAGTGCCAGCGCCGCTGCGGGACCAAGACGAGTTCGACTACGTTACTCGCCACCACCGCAAGACGAGTATCGACGTGAGGCCTGTAAGTTGAATTCTTTCACTTAATCAAAGCCAGATGGCGGCCATATCTTATTACTGCGGCTTAAAATCTCTGCGTCCCCTGTCTGTTCTGACACTGACAATGCAATAGGCTAGTCGGAAACGTCCCGCCGACTTCTCCCCCCACGCCCCTGCGGTCAGCAGTAACGCGGACAGGCCGAACGAGCTGGATCCCGACTCTGATCTCCAGGAGTATTCTCTGGACAACACTACCCAGACTGGCGCGACGCCGCACGGCCAAGGAGGAATCCCGTTCTCTCTCGATACGTTCAACCTCGACAATGATTCTATGCTTGCCTCCGCCGGACCCTTCCAGCAGCAGTTCTTCTCGCCGTCGACATCGCCGATGATGACCAACGCGCCATTCACCGGCCTTTTCAATAATAATGTCCCTGGTACTTTGAACATGCCCGGATTCTATTCTCCGACGGCGTCCGCGTACCAATCGACGGCGTCGACGCCGCACGCCATTAACGAAGGAGAGGGCTTCTATTTCGGGTCGATGGACGTGCGCAGCCAGCCGGCACAGTCGTTCCGGGGCCAGCCGAACAACTATGGTGGAAATCCGCCCGCCCAGTCGTTCGGGTACAACGCTAACGGGGCCTCCATGTTCTCGCCGTCGGCTACGAACTCGGAGCCCGTCTCCGCCTACAGCACGGCGCCGAGCTCGTTTGGTCACATTGACCCGAGCCATGTTTTCCAGCAGCAGCAGCAGCAGCAGCAGCAGCAGCAAGACCAGCTCGTCCGGTCTCCTCAGGCTTCGATGCAGAATGACAGCATGTTCTCTTTTGGGCCGGACTCGGATGATGAGGATGGCGGTGCGTTTGCGGATCGGAACGTGGCCATGTCGGGCATGGACGACCACCCATTCCAGTGGGATGCCTCGCTCCCAGGCCAGTTTAGCACTCAGGCTGCTCGATACCCCGGCGGACGGCCGCGCAAGTCAGTCACAATCGGTAGCACCACCACCGACTACGTCCACACGGGAGAGTGGGACTCGAACGGCATGCACAGATCGCAGTCGCAGCAAACGTTCAAGGCTGGTGGCAGTGGGGTAGACAGACGCCAGCGGCTCCCCAGGACGTCGTCTACTTCGTCGGCGGCTCGTCTTGGCAGCCGAGGGGGTACGAGCATGAATCCCGGTGACAGGACTGCTCGGTCCACCCCCAGCACACCACCTCCCGACCCCGCCGGCGGCCCCTCGGGCTTCTCCTCGGCGGCGCCCAGCCGACCGTCCTCGCCTCCCGGCTCCAAGCCTGGATCCACGACGAACCTGCAGAGCGCCGGGAACGGTCAGGCCGAGGGCAGCACCCCGACGACTTGCACGAACTGCTTCACGCAGACCACACCGCTATGGCGCCGGAACCCCGAGGGCCAACCGCTCTGCAACGCCTGTGGTTTGTTCCTGAAGCTCCACGGCGTCGTGAGGCCGCTGAGTCTGAAGACGGACGTTATCAAGAAGCGGAACCGCGGGTCGGGGCCGACGGTCGGTGGTGTGGGCAGTAGGTCGAAGAAGGGTGGCAACGCGTCGGGTGCGAACTCCACGGCTACGTCGCGGAAGAACTCGTCCATGGCGCTGTCGTCTCTTGGGAACAGTAATAACGGCAACAAGAGCGCGTCCTCTACCGCTGCGAAGCGGACGGGTGCCCCCGCTAACACGGAGGCCTCGCCCGGTAACACGGGGACGGCGGGGACCAGCACCGGCGGCGGTGGGGCGCCGAGCTTCCACGGTAACACGGGAACAGCCGGCCCCGTCGGGGGTAAGAACGTCATCCCCATAGCCGCGGCGCCGCCCAAGGCCACGCCAGGCCCGGGTGCATCCTCCGTCTCGCGCTCCACGACAGTCAGCTCAAAGAGGCAGCGGCGTCACAACAAGGACGCGGGCGAGGAGATGGAGGTTGATAGCCCCGAGAGGTCTGTCGGCGGTGGTGGCGGCGAGACGCCGAGGCCGGGAAGCGGGCCGGGGATCCCGCATGCACACAGCACGACGAGCCTAGGGCTTTCGGGGGCGTTTGGGGCTAGTCACAGGCCGATTGGAAGCCAGAGCATGATGAGTATTTCTAATGCTGCGAGGGCGGGGGCCATGGGGAATCCGGCGGCTGGTGCGTCGGGGGCACAGGAGTGGGAGTGGCTTACGATGAGTCTTTAGCTTTCTATCTTTTTTTTTTGATATTTTCTTTCTGATTTTATTGTCTTGTCTTGTTTTCGTGGCCCAAGGTTTGCGTTTTGATTTCTTGCGTTTTGTTCTTGGAGGGCGTTTTGGGATTGGGTGTTTGGGTGGGAATGATATAGACAATGATGATGGCCTTTTCGGGTGGTTTTCTTTTCTTTTCTCGTGTCTGTTCTGTCTACTCTCAGGCGGGGACGGGAGTAGGATAGCCGAGTGGCAAAGTAGGAGGTGTACGGAGATGATGTGTTTTTCTTCTCTTGACGTTTGGTCTTCCTGGCAACAATTGGTCCTGGTCCTGGTTCATATACGGAGGTCTCATTCATCTTGTCCTTGGCGAGCTTTCACTCGCAACCACTCCGTTACTGTGCTTTAGACATTCGTGGTCCGTGGCTCAGAGCCAGGGGTTTGGAAGGGGGAATGGAACTGGCCGTGGGGAAGGGGGAAGGGCATAAGGGAGGAATGGGGGTAGGGAGAGGAAGGGATGGGTTGGGGAGGGGTTGGAAAGGATGTAGGGAGATGTAGTGGGGAAGGGTAGCGGTAGCGGTAGCGGTAGTGTAAGCGTCTGTTAATCAAGCGTTGAAATCTCAAGGTTGGGTTGGGGGCGGGTGTGGGGGTCCTTTCGAGTATGCTGCTCAGAATCAAGATTGTCTTATCCGAAGTTGTAGGGTACGCCTGTACTGTGTTGTGTTTTGGTCTAAGCTGGGTCTGTGTCATTGGTAGCCTAAGCAAGCTCATCCTCTCCCGCTCTCAAAACGATCTGCGGGAGTCACGGAGCCGGGGGTGGCTTACATCCATTCTACCATGCGCGACTTTGAATCAAGGGTATCTACCATTACTATAAATCTTGCCATCATACACAGCATGGTCTTCCTCCCCAGGGTCCCAGCCCTCGACCCCATCTACCCAACCCGGATAATAACCCTCCACCCCAGCGCCCCCGCTTCCCGAACCGCACACCCAAGACACCCCCTCCTGCTTCGGCTAACAAGCGCATCCCATCCCATCTCAGAACACACCGCGCGCGCCAATATCTCCGCATCGGACCCGAAGCGCCGAGCGCGGGACTCGAGGTGCATCTTCTCCGTCGCGGACCCAGGCGGGGGAGAGAGCGGCGAGGTGGGCGTCGACTGCGGGGTCGGGGAGCGTGGCACGTTGGTGATGCAGTCGATTACGAGCACGCGCGGGCGTGCCTTGTGACTAGGTGTTACGGAGGGGCGGCGGGCGGGGGTGTTTTTGAGGAGGGAGGTTAAGGACTCGGTGCGCCGGCGGAGGAGCTCGGTGAGGTGGATCACGGTGAAGGCGAAAAACTTGTGTAGGGGGTGGCCTGGCGTGCGTTAGAAAGGTTATCGGACGAGGGAAGTGGGGGAGGGGCATACCTGTGACGCTGGCGACGGTGGATATCTTCCCCGGCATGCCCTGGCCCGAGACATCGATTTGCTGAATGGTGGGGCTGCTCGGCGACTTGACGTACTTGACGTACTGCGACGGCGCGCAGGGATGCGCGGTGACAAAGTAGACCTCCTTGTCCAGCGAATACGTGTGCTGTGTCTCCTCTTCCCCCCAGTTGGCTGTGAACGTGATGGACGACGAGTAGGTGCTGATCTTGTGCTTCACGGCGTCCGCGGCCAACCCATTCTCCTTCTCGTCGGAGGGTGTGTCCAGCGACTCCCTTGCTGCGGAAAAGTCCAGGGACCGCAACTCGACGTGGACGACGGGCGGCGGCTCCACGTAGTGGTTCTCCGTCGGGATGATGAAGTCCGCTGGGAGGACGGAGGAGGGATCCGCGTTCCCGAGAACCTCCGACTCCTTCTCGACATGAAGCTTATCCCAGAGCCGCGCCTTTCTGCCCGTCCTGTGAGTTTCGCCTACAGATTGTTAGTAGATGCGCTAGATCGCAGCAGAACAGAGTACAAACCTTCGATTTCATCCACCGCGATATTCACCCAGCCGTCAGAGAACCCCCGCGGTATGATATCGCTGGATATCCAGCCCATGCACTCGGCAGATCCATTGCCTGCGGCCAGAACTCTCCCCACGATGCAGTTCGTGCTCCAGAAGCTCTTCCCGCGGTATACGAACCCACCAGCCAGATTCGCCAGCGGACCGAGTTTCTCCATGGCCTCCTTGTCGTTCTCGAGTAGCGTGGCCATGAGCAGCTGACAAGCGCTCTCACCCGGCAGTACCAGGCCCGAGACATACGACTTTGACAGCCACCCGTTAGGGTTCAACATCGCCATGACCTTTCGCCTCCGCAACCGCACATTACTCGCCGTCGGGGTCTTTGGGAGAGACGAGACAGACGTGCGACGACCCTGGGATGAGTGCCGCGGTGAAGTCGTGACGGGGCTAGAGTGGTTGACCGTCCGCGCGTTATCCGTGATCCGCGCCTCGTACGCATCAATGCTCGGCCATCGCAGCTTCTGAGCGAAATGCGTGAGGCCGTCTATCTGCCTTTCCCCATCTATCCCCTTGACTGTGTATGTCACAGGGCCCTCCTCTTCGCGGCTCTTTGAGCGTCGATGGCTATGGAGGGTCATCCGATCGGTGAGAGCTGCCAACCAGCCGGCCGAGGTGGGGGTGCGGGGTGGAGCATCTGGCTCCGACCGTCGCACCTCGATATTCTGCAGCCACACGCGGGCAAGTATGAGCGACCATTTAACGCTAGAGTTAGCGTCCCGCTCGAAGCGGCGGACGTCGTCGGGGTGGATGCTCTCCACGCCCAGCTCCTCTCCCGCCGTGATGGCGTCCAATCGTATCAGAAGCTCGCACGCGAGGAGGATCTGGAGAAGAAGCCAGTACCTCTCGTGGACGCACTCGCTTACCGTGTCCGACTCGGTGATGGATGTGCCATCGGCGACCTCGTCGCCCTCGATGGTGCCCCAGAGGACCTGGCCCAGACGGAGCCGCCACTCGACGCGGGAGAAGTCGAACCAGACGTTCGGGGCCGTCAAGGCCTTCAACAGGGCTTGGATCTGCACGGCGAGGCTGTAGGGGTCGCCGTGGTCGGTTATGCGATTGGGTGGGTACAGTATGTGGATGAAGAGGTCATTGTAGAGCTCGCTGGACATGTCCCTGGTCAGGATGCCGGCGCTATACCTCCTGCCGTTCTTCGACAGTTGGTCGAGCACAAACTCCTCCTTCAGGCGGCGAAGTCCATCCTTGGAGGCCACCAGCCTATTGCGGTGGTCGAGTATCACGCTGGCCTTGAAGCCGAGGCTCCCAAAGCCAAACTGCTCCTCCTGCAGGGCGTCCGAGACGGACATCTCCAGCGCGGCCTGGTAGCCGATGGTGCCCTTCTCCAGCCCGAGCATGCTCAGCATGTTAGGCCGCTCTCGGCAGCGCGGGTAGAAGTGGGCCCGGGCGCGGTCCACGCCGGCGCTCGACCCGGAGGCATTCGAGTTCCTGCGGGCGCCCCGCGTGATGTGGGGCCACGCCGTCATGCACCGCCATGCGTAATCCTCGACCTGGATGTGATCCGTCAGGTCGCGGATCTCGACCTCCTCGTCCCAGGGGAAAGCGACGGAGGGATGGGGCGCGCCGGTGTTGTGGCCCTCGGAGCGGGCGAAGTACTGCGGCGCGCCGGAGAAGAGTTTCTCGATGTCGGATTCGCTGAGGGTGGCCATGATGCGGGCGAGCTTGAGGACGGGCTTCGGCGCGGGCGCATCGGCGGGGTCGCTGCCGGGTGGAGGCGGGGAGGGGAGCGGCTTGTTGGCGTTTACGGGAGCTCGCGGCGAGGTTGAGTCGGGCGAGCGCTGTTTATAGGAGCGACAGAGATGTGGTTAGCAGCTGGTGTGGTATGGATCTGGTCTCGTGATGCTGCGAGGAGCTCTCGTGAGGGTTGGAAGAGCGGGGTCGACGGGGATCAATTGGGCGGCAACGGAGCAGCGGCACGGACGAAGAACAGGGTAGTGATTTGTGTCTAGTGTTGGTGGCACCCAGGGGCTGCAGAGCTGGTGCATCTCAGCCTATATAGAGGAAGGGCGGGATCATGAGAGAACAGGTGAGATGCCGATTGGACCCACCGGGGCCGGGGTGATGCACGGAAGCAACAAATGGGGTGGGGAAATTCGGCGCCACCAACGGGCCCAGCTGAGGAGTCTGGGGAGAGGGGAGCATGGCACCGTTGCAGTGGGGTGGCTTGTATCTCGGAAAGCCACTGACGGAGAACGCGGAAAGGGGCGGCAAGTGCGAGGGGGGGCAGATGGGGCGGGCGGAAGGTGGAAGGGGCACGAGGTGGAAGGGGCGGGACGCTAAGGTGGAAGGGGCGCCCAGGGATGGTCAAAGTATCGAAGCGCCAGGGGTGACCGCGTGACAGGGTGACATGAAAGTGAAGGGGCGGGTGATGGGCTCAGCGATGGCGCCTGCGAAAATGGCCTGATGGCCGGGATAGATCGAGAGATCGGCTCACTTACAGCGCTCGTACTGGCCGCCCGGGCCTTCTTCGTCGACGACCGCGACCGCGACGCCCCAGCACCTACAGTCTTTGCACGGTCGCGCCCGCTCGCACCGGGCGAGCGCCCCGGCTTCGGCGCGCTCGACTCCCATTTTCTCTCCGACGTGGTATTCGGGCCCGCCGGACCTTTGGACCTAGAGTGAGACTGAGCACGGCCGAGCAGCGACTGGATGAAGCCCCGCTTTGATCCGCGCCGGGGGTGCGTCTGGTCCGGTACCCCGCCGGGAGAGCCATCCGAAGGCGGGCTAACGTCCTCGGGCGCCGTCTCCACCCCGAGCTGGTCGCTGGGTTCACTCGTCTGGCGGCCGAAAGCCGGCCGCTTCGACCAGGGAATCGACGGCATTCGCTGCTGCCAGAGTCCGTCCCGGAGGGTGGGCGGACGGAGAGGGGAGGGTTCCCGGGTGCCACCCCGTGTTGCTGTCGCGTACGTATGCTGGCGTTGCTCGTATGCTCACGCGTACCGGGTTGCGTCCAGCCGAAAGGGGCTCAGTTAGCTCGCAGGTCGGGTAGCATCGAGAAGCTTACACCCTGTCGTGCGCTGCTACACACTCGGCCGATGCTGCTGCACAAGCTACGGCTGACGTCCTCGGTGGCGCTCAGACACGCGCGGCGGGGGGAGGCCGGGACGTGAGCGGTTGCTTGGAGGCGAGGAGTGTGGGGGAGGGGGACACGGCGTTCCAGGTCGTCCTGTGATAGTCCCTTGCGCGCCTCAAACTCACCCGCACCCACCGCTTTTTGCGTCGCGCTGGAATGAGTGTTGGGAGAACGTGGATCGGCAGGCTGCAGACGGAACTCGCTCGGATTCGTCGCCGGAGTATGTGCTTCTGGTTCCCTGTTTTCCCGTTACCGAAACCTCTCCGAAGGCGCAAGTTTGGAAATAACAAGATCGTCGCCGCGGGGACGACCGTGACCGTAACGTGGGCGATAAAGACAGAGGGACCGAGACGGCAAAGACGGTTGGGGGATGAAGGCTAGGACAGGCGCGGGCCCGATAGAGGCCGCAGGGCGTGGAGGTGAGGTTATAAGGTGACGACCTTTGAAACCTAGACTCCGCATTCGAAACACCTTCAATGGGGAGAAGGTCGGAGGGACATTGATAAAAGCGGAGATCATGTCCGCGCCCCATCGATGAGACGCCAGCATGGGCCGCAGGACGGACATGGCATCCCGAGTACGAGGAATGTGAAATTCTCCTTGTCGTCGGGCCCCAGCTCGCAGCTCGCGGTGCCCAGCAGGGAGTAATCTGCTCAGATGGAGAGCGGGCTCCGCAGTATCTCGGCCTATCCCTTGAAAGTGCGTTCCGCTAGGACGCGGACCGCATTGGTACCGACCACGGCATGACGGCTTGTATCTGACAACGTGAATGACATAGGAGGTATATCACGGCGTATCAGGCAGATTCCTTCACCGCTACATTTTGCAGTCCGGGGAAATATATCGTGGCCGTTATATCACCCCGTTTGTGTCGTGGGTTCCCACGTCTGTGGGTAAAACCCCAAGCAAGGATAAACGCGAACAGTGGGGCCGCTGTGGTACGACTCGTCCTTGTCCAACTGACTCCTCAAGACGTCCTTCCCTGGCCCACCGCTGTGAAACCGGTGGGGTCGACACATCTCGAGTCATTATCAAACCCCGGCGCACAAGCCCTCGCTAATGCCGCGCCATCCCCTGCCCGGAAGTTAACCACGAACGCCTTTCTCCAAGATCGACGGAGGTGCCGTTCGAGAAGGAAGCTAAGCAGGGTTCTCCGCCCCTGTCACCACGAGCCACGGGTCCACCCGTCTCAGGCGCAACTTTCCTTGCAAGAGATCCAGGTGAGATCCCGAAAATCTACCGCTGGGCCTCGGTCACTTGCGTTCTCGGGAAATTCTTTTCTTTGCTGGGTGCTCGGTGATCCTGGCAATCTCGGTTCGATATATATAGCGAGGTCACCCGCGGGTCGGAGATTTGGCGGCTCGGGTATCGCCGTTGCCAAGTTCATACCCGCGGTTCGTATGGGGAAAGGTATCCACGTTGCCGAGACGTCACAACGCGTTCCTTCATCTCGGGAGTTGGGGAACGGTTCAAACTTGTTACAGCCCTAGGGGGTCCATCTCCCGGTTCCTCGTCCCGTCATACCGGTCAAAGTATCTCGCTACCCATGCGTTTTAGGCGCTGTATCACGGGGCCCCCTCCAGTCATGCGCCCGAGCCGCTGTGCCCGTGACGTCTCGTTTGGACTCCGCGACTGCATATATGTTCGAGACTATGACGTAGAAGTGTGAAACGCCAGTCTATGAGTTGCCGATGACGAGGTTCGCGCGACAGCCTCAACCAGCTACACTTTGACAAAAAGTGCGTACGGAGACATCGCACAAGTACATGGTAATTGAGAAAACGTAAAATCAACCTCAGGGTGAGGGAGAGAAGAAACTAGCAAAACAAAAGGCTTGCCTCCTCTGGTTTGACGTCTATCCACGGGAGACTACATAAGGCAGCAGATCAGAGTCACCATCCACAAATGTGGTGTCCGTACATTTGTCCCTCTCCTTCCATATGCATGCGGGCCAGTTCACTTTAAGACAATACCTGGGAAAGCCATGTTGCTTCATCTTAGACATTGTGATGGAGCCTTTCCGATTAGAAAACGCCAGGGGCAACACTCCCGCGAGTCCTAGCCTGGCTTGAATGGGGTATCATGTTCTTTGCTGTGTATAGTAGTAGCGTGGTCTACCCGTCTCCGGGGGAATATGGGTATATCGCAGGGTAAGGGGGGTACAATAATGCCAGATCCAATACCTTCTTTCCCCGTGGATGTATGGCGATGGGGTGCGGCTTTGTTGTCCTCCTCCGATCAACAGACAGAGCATTGGAAGCCCGAGCGCTACCCCGTCCATTATCGTGCGCATCCATTATTGTGCGCATCCATTCATCCCAGTCTCCTTCATATCAAGCCACGGGCGTCGAATCGCTCAAGCCGTGCCCCGTGTTCGTATCCTCTTCCAAGTCCCAGCTCCTGGAGCTACGCCGGCGGCGTATCGTGTACAACGACGAGTACATACTTCGGGTCCGGTACAATGACAAGCTCGTGCTTCTTCGTCCGCAGCCGCAACAGCTTCACCTCATCCTAGCAACCCGTCAGCCGCAACTCCCCCTTTCCCTCCCCTGCGTCGCTCCATGCCCACAGAGGGGTAACGGAAAGACATACCTCGGCATCCAGATCTCCCACGAGCCCCCCCGACGCATTAACCCACCCCCAAACTAGCGCCGCATACTCTTCCACACCCGATTTCCCTCCCTCGCCCTGCTCCGCGGGGAACGACGCCGCGGTGGGGGACTGCGCCTGCGCCTGCGCGGACTTGGCCGTCCGCAGCGCCGAGACCTGCCCGCTCGTCTTGAGGAGCGAGCCCGTCGCACGGTCCAGGACCAGCGCCGCCCTCACGCCGGACTTTTTCGATATGCGGTCGAGGGTCTCGTCTAGGGTGTCTTGGGTCGTGAGCTGTCGGGTCTTGGTCGTTAGCTGTCTGCGAAGTTCGCTGGGGGCGGAGGGAGGGAGGGCGGTGGTTCGAGGTGGTTCGGGGTGGTACTAACGGGCGTGGCGTCGGTCATTTTTGGGAGGAAGTTCGAAAACAAAGGTTGAGGAGAGGAATTCGGAGTCGGGATGAGGGCGTCTAGCTGGTCGGTGACGTTGGCTGTGATGGTACTTGGTCGTTTCGCAGTCTTCAGAGGGGCATTCACGTGACGCCGGCGCTGGACTGGGATGTGGGGGAGGAGCCAGAGCTTTGGGACGCTGGGCCCAGCGGGAGGAACCCGATTTTTCAGTTACAAGCGCTGCGGAAAATCTCAGTATCAACGGCCATAGAGAGCGAGCGCCATTGCAAATTTCAAGAGAACTAAACGCCCTTTTTTCTCGCTTATTACAGCAAGTCTGTCACCATGGGGTCCAGCGCGAAGAAGAAGAAGGAGAAGCAGCAGGATTTCAAGGTGTGTAAACCACGAGTATCTTCACTTTCTTGGGTTCATCGTCGCTAACATGAGAGTAGAAACCAAAGCTAAAGGTCGGCCAAGCCAAGGAAAAGCCTGCCAATTTCACCGATACCAGCTTTAAGTCAAAGGGTAAGCTCCTTGGGCATTCTGTGTCTCCCGAGAAGTCGCACTAACTCTCGGCAGCCATATCCGTGGCCCACCAGTCTCTGTCGGAGACAGCCCCAGATGCCGTTCAAAAGTTCAGACACTACTTGTCCCTGGCGTCAACGTCAAGCTCAGACAAGCATCGCCGAGATGCCCTGAACTTCCTGACGTCTCAGTTATCAGTCGAGCCCTATGACAACCCCGTCGGCACTCGGGAGGTCCTCGTCAAGCTGCTGCCCCTCATCCCGAGCCCGTCCTCCGGAGTCCGTAAACAGCTTCTCAAACTCTTCCGGTGCCTCCCGAGCGATGAGGTTAGGATACACGCCGAGGAGGTCCTGAGGTGGGTCCGCGTTGGGATGACGCACCTCTCGGCGGAAGTCAGCCTCGACTCGCTAGCGGTGCTGGACTGGCTCCTGGAGTGCGCCGCAGAAGAGGTCGTCTCTTGCCCCGGCGGCTGGGTCATGACTCTAAACGCCTTCTGCGGCATGATGGGGTGGTCAAAAGCAACCAACAGCGGCTGGACCACGGGCGCCAAGACGGGCGTCCGAAGTACCAAAGACTCGGGGTCTCACTCCGTGCAGCTCTCCACGCTGGCGCGGTTCCTCCAGGCGGGCCTGAAGGCTGAGGACACGGCGGTCGCGAGCCAGGACGAGTACTGGGACCGCCTGTACCGGCTCGACCGCTCGAGGGACCCCTTTGCGTACCTCAATATCTTTGGCAAGCGCCGCGACGAGGACGGCGAGATGTACCAGGACCGCGAATCGAGGCAGCGCGTCTTCCACAGGCGGTATGCCCCGCTTGTGGTGACGGGGGCGGAGCGGGCGAGGCGCGAGGGGGGCGCGACGGGGCGGGCGGCGATAGTGTTGGAGGGGGTCCTGAGGGAGGGGGCGGGCGATGGAGAGGCGGTTGCGGCGGCTGATATTGAGGATTTGATGGGCCTCTGGTGATAACTGTTGGAGTTTCGGGTCTGAACTGATTGATCGGAAACTGACACGTCAATGTCAGCCGCCATACAAACGCCGTTCCGTCATGTCGGCCACCGTTTGCCTCGATACCCACAGCTTAGCGCTTCCAAACGACTGTTTGTGCTAATGGCATTATCTGCGCTCCCTTCAGACAATTGGACGGGATGGGACATGATGGGACCAACGGCCACCCCATATCGATTCACTCGGACCGCCGAGAACTTCTGGGGAACGTGCTGGTCTGGTTGCTTGGAAACTGGTGGATGGCGCCTGGAGTTGAAACTGTAGGCAGCCCTCTTTGTTGACTTGCCGCGTGCCCTCAGCTCGAGATGACATGACGTCTTGTATTCTAATGTCGTTTGGTTAGGGGCCTTGAAAGGATGGAGTTGGATCTCCCGCTTGAGGGGCCACACGCCTCGGAGACGGAGGACCGTTTCAAGCTTAATACCAAATACCCTGGCCCTTGGGGCATTTCTGGGGGAAGACTGCATCCCTTGACCTCTTCCTAGCGGAAGCGCGTGCGCCCTTTTGCCGTCATCACACACAAAGCACCATGCACTTTCAGAGTCTCGCCTCCTGAGACGACAATTGCCTTAATTTACACTCGCTACCTCAATACTCCTCCAATGTGCTCTTTGGCACTGAAACCTAAGCGTGCTGCTTCTATGACAGCATAAGTGCAAAAGTATGAAGGTTAGCAGGAAGGTAGGCCTGCGATGTGCTTGTTCCTTCCTCATGGCTGTGCCTTCCCCCCTCATACCTTCCCGAGCCTGCTATCAATAAGGCAGGAGTCACCAGCCCATGACTCGGCCCAAAACCCTATCATGTCCTCTTTCGATGCCCTCTTCCGCCCTCTTCCATGAAGCTCCTTGATCTCATTCACTTCTGTGATTCACCTTTTCTACCTCTGAAAGCTCTTCCCCAAAAAAAGATAAATATCCCCGTCCCCTCTCCATCTCCTTCCTTTCTCTACTTCTCAATCCCAAACTCAAACCCATCACGCTCCTTCTCCCGGCCATACCCACCCTTTGAGACCTGAAGGCTTCGAGGGTTTCCCATTACTTATTCAACCCTTATTAAAAGACGGGCACCATTCAAAGAATACAAGCCCAAGTCGAAGACAAGGGACAAGGTACGTCGAGCCCCAGGCACGCAGTCCAGGCACCTTCCGAGGCTTTCGTCCCCGTGGCTCCTTCCTCGGGGCTCCTTCCTCGCAACTCACCCTCAATGTTTTTTTTCTTTCCACCTCGCACTCCCGCATCTTTTCCTTTTCCCTCAAGACACATCAGACATCGTGTTTTCATCATTTAGAAAAGTCACCCTAATCGTCAGTACTGACCCAGCCGCCCGATCTCAGTACAGATTCGACAAGAAGCCCCGTTCCGAGATCCTCATCGGTAAGTCTGTCCCGCGTCAGTAAGTCACATCTGGCTTTCCTTGACCTTCTTCCTACCGTGTCCCCCAGCACTATACGTGGCTCGAAGTGTCCCGCCTTTCCCTACATTTCCTTCGTTTTCCTTCTTTGTTTGAGCTCCTCTCGATGGAATGCTCTTCGAAACATTCCCTAGCTCAGTCTGACCATTCATTTGCAGCCACCATGACCGACGTCATGGGAGTTTCCTCCCTGAAGGACGCGCTTCCGGACGTGGCCCAGGAGAACGCGAAGCCGTTGAGCAATGGCCATGGAGATGTCGCCGCCGCGGGCTCCAACGGATGGATCAAGCCCCAGGCGTATGACTACACGGCCATGGATGGCTCCGATCGCACCAGCGGTTGGGATGGGAGCGCCCGTATTTATGAATGGGATGGAGAGGAGGGCGACGTTGGCCCGGAGCACCCTGAGCTGGAGATTGAGTTGTTTGGGCGCCCCGAGGATCGCGCCGAGATCAAGGGCCTGGACTTCACGGCGTAAGGACCTCACCCCTCTCTACTTCCCACCGAGAGAACCGCTAGGATGTTCTGACCTTGCTGCAGCATCTCGGAAATCGAAGTGGTCCAGGAGGGACCTGTGAAAATCGATCTGATCGGAAGCTTTGACGAAGCCGGACTGCACCCGGCCATGTACCGCAATGTGAAGCTTGCTGGATACGAGGCTCCCACCCCGATCCAGAAATGCACGCTCCCGTCGATCCATCTTGGATATGACACGATTGGCATTGCCCAGACCGGTTTGTCTCCATCCCTAGTTATGCCTCAGTTTTTAAATGACCGCGTTCTGACTGAACACGGAACAGGATCTGGAAAGACTGCCGCCTACTTGATACCCATCTTGAATAAGCTCATGGGAAAGGCAAAGAAGCTGGCGGCCCCTCGCCCCAATCCCGCTGCCCACGAGGAGCTCGGACGCGTTCGCGCTGAGCCTCTGGTAGTGATCGTTGCCCCGACTCGCGAGCTCGCGACGCAGATCTTCAACGAGGCTCGTAAGTTCTGCTACCGAACGATGCTTCGACCTTGCGTCGTTTATGGCGGATGCCCAATCCGCGAGCAGGCCGAGACTCTGGGCAAGGGATGCGATGTTCTTGTTGCCACTCCCGGTCGTCTCCACGACTTCATGGGGCGACCCAACGCGCTGTCGATGCATCGAGTGCGATATATGGTCATCGACGAAGCCGATGAGATGCTCCAGGCTGACTGGGGCGAAGTCATGAATGGGATCTTGGCCGGCGGTAGTACGTTCCGCTCCAACCCTGTTTGTCCACCGTGCTGGCCTGGAAGAGAGCTGACTGTGAAAACGCAGACCAGGACGAGGGAAACGTTCGGTACCTGCTGTTCTCGGCTACGTTCCCCAAGCCCCTCCGGGACCTTGCCAAGGAATACTTGGCCAGCAACCACGTCCGCTTCCGCGTTGGCCGAGCCGGAAGTACACACATAAACATCAAGCAGCAGGTTCTGCAGGTGGATGCCAACCTGAAGCGCGATGCTTTGATGACCGCACTGAACTCCATCGGTCCTTGTCGTACCATTATTTTTGTCAACGGCAAGCGCATGGCGGACGAGTTAGACGACTACCTTTTCAACTTGGACATGCCTTGTGTGTCAATGCACGCTGACCGGATGCAAATTGAGCGGGAGGGAGCTCTGCGTGGTTTCCGCTCTGGAGAAACGCCTATCATGATCGCGACCGGGCTCACTGCCCGCGGCATTGATGTGCGCAACGTCCGACACGTCATCAATTACGATCTGCCCTCGATGGAGCACGGCGGCATCGAGGAATACATTCACCGCATTGGTAAGTACAGAGAACGGTCTTCCTTGACAGACCTCGGTGACTGACTTTTGTCTCTTTCTTGCTAGGACGCACTGGTCGCATTGGACATCGTGGCCTGGCCACTTCGTTCTTCACGGAGGCCGACGAGCCCATCGCCAGTGTCCTGACTCGGACTCTACTCGAGACCAACCAGGACATTCCCGAGTTCCTGCAGCCGTACTTGCCTGAGGAAGGCGAGGTTCTGAAGTTCGAGGCCGACTCGGACTTTGAGCCCGACGATGCTCAGGACGGCGGTGACGATAGCTGGGGCGGTGCTGCCAACCCTGGCAGTAACGAGACGGGTGATGATGGCTGGAGCTAAATGGCATCTGCGCCCCAGTCAAGTTTGTGAGCACGCGATGACGCGATATGGACACTGCCATGAGTTATGACAGGGAAATTGGTTGAGATGTGCCATGGCCTTGTGGCCGTCTGTCAAGATGTGGTAGATAATCCAATTTGAAATTCCTTAACCTGTTATGCCCCATCGCGGTTAGGGAGTCTGGAAACGAAGCGTATGGTTCAATTAATACGATGTAGTAAGACTAAATGGGCGTAAGCGTAGAGTGTCTGGCCATTCCTCGGTATGTTTCCTCTCCCATGCAAAGACTGGTATCTACACACACGAACTCGGCCCGAGATAAGGAAGAAGCAAGCTACATGTTCCTAAGGATATCAACAACACTCTTCACCTTGTCCCCAATCCCCAGCCCGTACCCAAGCCCGACAACCCCGCTCGCAAACCTCCAGCTGCGCTCCTGGTCCGCGACGGGATACTGCACGGGAGGCGGGATCGCCGTCCGGATCCCCATCCACTGCGCGCGGTCCGCGCACACCGACTTTGCGTTGCAGAGACCCCGGAGGCCCTCCGCGCCCGCGAACTTGCCGTAGCCTGAGCCGCCGGTGCCACCGAAGGGGAGCTGGACGGCGTAGTAGGCCGCAAAGTCGTTTATCGAGAGGTTCCCAGTCTTGAGGCCGCGGGCGACGAGTTGGAGGACGGGGTCGGACTCTGAGCCGAAGACGGAGGCGCCGAGGCCGAAGGAGTTGTTTGCGAGTTCGAGGAGGGAGGACGCGGTGTCGGCGGGGGTGGGGGAGGGGGCGGGGGCGCGCATGAGGGTCAGGATGGGCCCGAAGACCTCCTCTTGGGCGATGGCCATTTCGGGGGTCACGTCTGCGAGGAGGGTGGGGGCGAAGTAGTGGCCGCTCGGGTGCTCGGGGTGGACGTGACGCTTCCCGCCGGCGAGGAGGCGCGCGCCGGCTTTTACGGCGTCGTCGACTAGCGCCTCGAGACTGGAGAAGGAGGCGGGGGACACGAGGGCTCCGACGTCGGCTTTGGGGCCCAGGCGGAGGGCCTTGACCTTCGGCTCCAGGGCGGACACGACGCCATCGTAGAGGGAGGGCGCGACGATGACGCGCTCGATGCCGATGCAGTTCTGCCCCGCGGACTGGAACGTCCCGCGCATGAGTATGTCGACTATGCGGGGGAGGTCCTTGCGCGCCGAGTCGAGGATGACGGCGGCGTCCTTGCCGCCTAGCTCCGCGACGAGGGGCGTGAGGGACTGCGCGGCGGAGGCGGCGACCTTTTGGCAGACGGGCCTGGAGCCGATGAAGGTTACGTGAGCGATGGAGGGGTGGGACGTCAGGTGGGGCGCGACGGAGGGCCAGCAGACGACGGGCTGGACGAGGGAGGGGTCGTGGCCGTGGGCGGCGAGGGCCCCGCGCGCGACGTTTGCGAAGAAGGAGGCGCTCCAGGCGGTCTGCTCCGAGGCCTTGACGACGATGGCGTTGCCGGCGAAGAGCGCCGAGATGACGGGGCCGATGAGGTTGTGGAAGGGGTAGTTCCAGCTCACGAGCGCGGCCACGACGCCGAGCGGCTCGTACCAGATCTCGTTGCGCTTGTACTTCATGAGCAGGTTCGTGGGCCGGCGGTCAGGGCTCAGCGCCGCCTCGCCGTGCTCTAGAGTCCACTTTAGGCGCTCGGCGGTCACGAGGATCTCGCCGAGCTGGGCGTCGACCATCGTCTTGCCCGAGTCGAGGCAGGCGATGCGGGCCAGCTCGTGCTGGTTGTCGAGGACGTGGCGGAGCATCGAGCGGAGGACGGCGCGACGCTGGCGGAACGTCGTGTGTGCCCAGGTCTGCTGGGCGGCGGAGGCCTGGGCTATGGCGCGGTCGAGGCCGGAGGGGGTCGAGGGGTTGATGAGGCCTAGGAGTTGGCCTGTTGCGGGGGCGTAGCATTGGATTGCGGAGGAGCCTGGGATCTGTGGGGGGTCGTTAGGACGGGGAGTCTGGGGATGGGAGGGACGGGGGGGAGCAGGGGCGCGGGAAGAGGAGAGGCGAGGGGTCTGGCGTACCTTGATGCTCGGCTCGTCGAGGATGCGCTCCTCATCCGGCACCTTCGGCGACGGATTCTCATACTTGATCGGCGCGTCCTCCCCGCCGACGACGCGGTTCACGAACCAGACGGCGAGTATGAAGCCCACCACCGCGCCCCCGAGCTGCTTCCTGCCCGCGTACCCAGTTAGCGAGAGTGTACTTGGCAGCCTCAAAGGGGTTCGCTGAAGCTTCTAGCAGGGCGCCGGGGACTCACAGGACGTCGAGGTTGTCCGGGAGGAGCGCGAGGTACGGCGCGAGGAATTCCTCGGCGCATTGGGCGAGGCACTCCATCTTTCTTTTGCGGAACCGGACCTGAGGGGTCCGCTTGTACAGGAATTTGGAGAGCGAGCGAGGAGCCGAGGGGAAGGATAAGCGGCGCGGAAATGCCGAATATGCCCGCTCGAAGAGGGATTGTCGAATTCGCAACGCGCGCAGCTCCGTTTTATCAATCGCACCATGAAGCTCCACCGTCGTCCCACGTCAATTAAACATGCCGGCTGAACTTCGGCATCGGTGAGGGTCGGTCAGGGGGGCCCATTACCCCTGACTAGCGGAGCAATGCAACCTCAACCCCACGCAGGACAACCTCAGGGACAACCTCGGGGATGAGACAAGCCACCCAAGCCTCGCGCATCTCACATCTCACATTTCACGTACGAGCCGAGAACCCAAAATTTCTTAGAATATGGTTGTATAAAACAAGACTAGAGTGCTGTACACCATGACCAAAGACGCCTCGGGCCAAGCTCCCGCCCGGCAACTTCTAACCCACGCGGATCAACACATGCATTCAAAGACAGAAACCACAAATACTCGTAAATCAGGAGACGGAAAGAATAGGATGAATAGCCCTCCAAACAGGCGAAATGTTCTTTTGTTAAGAGAAGAGACGCAACTGGTACAAACAAGAAAAGACGATGCCAATTAATGAAATAATCTGCCCAACCCGCCCTTTATACACCCATGTTTCTTTTCCCAAGAAACCAAAAGCAAAAAGAGGACAAAGACCCCACCACCAAAGGTTTCCGGAACGCCATCGCAGGGGAATCAGCTAAACAAAAAAATGATGCTGCAGCGCAGCTGGCGATATAAAGTGTTGTGGATAAAAGATGGACGAGCGAAATGTATATACGCGAGTGGAACGAGTCGAGGAAAGGACAGGCCGAGCAGACGTGTCCGAGGTGGGAAACGAAAAGGTTCAAGATCCCGTCTCGTTGGCGCCCTCCTTTCCGTCCCGTCTCCAGCCCAGTGAGTGACTTTCGTAGATCGCTCATGCAAATCGTCATGCATGCAGTTGCTTCGGGATATCAAAGAGCAAAGAAAAAGGAATCAATGTTGTATAACGTGACGAGGGTAAGATGACGGCCTTCCCTGAAAAAGAAATGCTCGACATAATACAAGATCGGAACACCACCCGGAAACGAAACCGGTCGGAAGGATGACGCTGGGTGGGAAGATGTACAGGCGTGTGTGCGAGACTGCGTAGGGTCGTTACTCGTCGTCCTTCTTGTGGCGCGCGTGCTTCCCGAGCGACAGCCCCCGGAGCCTCGGCCGGAACCTCCCGCTTTGCGTCGACTCGATCTGCTGCAGCCGCGCCGCAGAGGTAAAGTCGCTGCTCGCCTCGAAGCTGGGCCGCACGCGGTCCATCGACGCCCTGATGCGGTCGTACGACGGCCGCGGCCGGTCCATCGACATCTTGGGGTGGACGATCTGCATCTCGTCCATCGACGACCCCCGCCCCGTGTAGTTGGTGCTGTCACTGCCCGTTTGGCTCCGCATGTGGCGGTTGACCGTCGTCTGCGTCACCACCGACGGCGGATAGATCGGCCGTTGCTCTTCGTCCACGCTTCCGTAGGCCACATGCTTCGCCTTCCCGTAGCTGGTGGAAGAGTCCGGCGTCATCATGTCGTCGTTGCTGACATCCGCCATCATCCCCTTCCTCCCTTTTTTTGACTTTTTTGGCTTTTTTTCAGTCGGTGGCTCCAGGTAGTCGAACATCCCCAGCCTCGCCTGCTCGCGGATGAGGTCGACGTCGTAGGGGAAGTACACCTTCTGGATCGCCTTGATGGCAAATCGCGGGAACAGGCAGATGACGGGAACGATGAAGAAGATGACCCAGAAGCTCGGCTGCTGGTAGATCTGCACCGCCGCCTTGTACATCATCCCCGCGCTCTTGAACTCGGTGTAGAGGCCCGTCCAGCAGAACACGAACAGATCGCTGAACGCGACGATGACCATCATGATCCAGTCCCACTGGTACGTGTTGATCAGGATGTACAGGTTGATCGTAATGATGGCGGGGTGTACAATGTACGCGCCAAGGCGGAGCAGGTCCTCGACGTCCAAACCATTACTGCTGACGAAGCTGCTCTGGAAGGCGAGGTAGGGGATGTAGAAAACCATGACGGATTGGTAAACACCGTCAATCATGTAGAGCCTAGGGGCGTTGGTTAGCAGTTGCTCTTCGTGACAGGTTTTGCTCGGAAAGGGTCATCAGTCAACTTACCAGAACTTCAGCTGGGTCCACTCCAGCCGCTCGATACCGCGCCGATACAGCTGGGGGACCTCGAGCGAAACCTTGTCAGACACGTCCTGGTCGAGAACACCCATGATGCCGACCGGGAGTGACGTGAACAGCAGGTTGAACATGAGAATGTACGAGTACTCAAACACGTACGTCATGTCGTAGTCGCTGTAGATCCCGAACCAGAAGATGGCAAACACCCAGATGATGTTCTTGTAGAAGAAGTTGGGGATACACTCCGCCACCCGTCGGTACGACCAACGCCCGTGCACCAGGACCAGCCTCTGGAGGAAACGGAACTGCGCAATCGCGTAGTCCGAGGACATGGCTGCCTGGCGACCCTCCAGACCGGCGATACCGACACCCACGTCGGCCTCCTGGATCATGGCCACGTCGTTTGCGCCATCACCGATCGACAGCGTCATCACGTCGAGGCTGTTCTTGACCATGGAGACCACGGCAGCCTTCTGGGCGGGACTGACGCGGCAGCAGAGGACCGACTTGCACTGCTTACAGAGCAAGAGGAACTTTTGCTGGAGCTCTTCGCGCAAGATCCACTTGAGGGTGAAGCCGTCGATGACAAGGCCGTGAGTCGGAGCAGGTGGCTCGTGGTTCTTCCGCGCGGCCGCGAGGTCCTCGTCGCCGCCAGTAAGCCCGAAGTTCCCGAGGTGTTCGTCCAGCTCCTTCTCCAATGTTCGAATGAAGAACTCATCCGGCTCGTCTGCATTCTCATCCTCGTCCACCTTGATATGGATGAGCTCCAGATCGTTGTTGAGCAGGTTGCAGGAGAAACCGATGTTGATGGCCGTCTCCACCTTGTCACCCGTGAGCACCCAGAGCTTGATGCCGGCCCTACCCAGCAGCTCGATAGTGTCAGGCACGCCGTCCTGCAGCCGATCCTCGATAGCGGTGCCTCCGATGAGCATCAGGTCCTGCTCGATCAGGTCGGCAACAGCTTCCATCTTCGCGTCACGGTTATCCATGGCGGAAGCGGCGGCTTCGTGCTTCCGGTTCCAGGCAATATACTCCTTCTCGGACAGGGTGCGCTCGGCAAGACAAAGCGTCCGCAGACCCTCGCGCGCAAACATCTCGAGATGCTCAGCCGTTGCCGATCGCAGTTCCTTCTGCTCTCCCTTCTTCAACCTCGAGTAGATGATGCTGTCTGCGCCCTTGCAGAAGAGGACATTCTGCCCATCCGGCATCTTGACGATGACACTCATACGCTTCCGGGTTGAGTTGAACTCGATGACGTTCAAGATCGGATAACGCCGGTATTCGCCCATGACGTCGAGTTCGATCCTCTCGCTCGTCGCCGAGAGCACTGTGAATCCCATATCCCTTGCAGTCGCGACAAGTGCCGCTTCATCGGGGGACTGCGCTTTGAAGATCATGCTCGGGGGGTCGCCTGGGGTCTTCTCTGCAATGACTGTGTGGCAGAGAGCCAGAGCCAGCATAAATCTCTCGTTGGCATACTGCTGCTCTGGCGTGGACTCGCCCGCAAGGTCCGAAACAAAGTCCGGAGCGATAAAGGTCAAGTCGTCGTCGTGGAGGAACGGATTGTCATGAATGCGGCGGAGCGACGCGAGAGCCCTCGTCTTGGCCTCGGCAATCTCTGCCCGGGCTCTCTCAGCCTCTTGCTCGACGTCCACCGCGCCCAGCCGCTTCTGCATGCCGGCCTGGGCCTCGGTGTAGGCTTCGCCGTATGGCTGTCCGTTGACGGATGCCTTCTTGAACTCCATGACGTTCTGGGTCAAGGTGCCTGTCTTGTCGGAGAAGATGTACTCGATCTGGCCAACGTCGTCCGAGATATTCCAGGACTTCGGAATGCATGGCTGGTCGATGGGCTCGTAGTACATCTCTACATCGCTGTAGATGAAGACTGCCTGCAGTACACGGACTACCTCGAGGGTGATGTAAAGCGAGATGGGCACCAAGTTCTGGTACATGATGATCGCCGCCCAGTAAGTGATGAAGCCAGCCATGGGCGGGCTCCCGCCGATCGGGTTCTCGCCTTCGAAGAAGTGGGCAGACGCGTCTGTCCTGGCCCAGGTGAATCCGTTGGCGAGCGCGGCGATCAGACAAATCAGAATGAGGACAACGAAATTGCAGATAACGCTAAAGTTCAGCTCTCGCGCGATCCTCGCCCGTTTGCTCGGCGTGATACCGGCGTTCATCATGATCTTGGTATCGTGGCCAGTAAACACGACGACGCCCAAAACCCACTCCGTGTTGCGCAGGGTACAGCCACGGAGGAGGAGGTTGTCGATGGTCAGCGGCTCCGTCATGTCCTCTGGCTCGCCGTGAGGGTTGTCGGGCAGCCGTTGCCGCCACTTGATAGCACCGTTGTACTTGTAGAGGTTCGGCTGCGGGCCTTCGCTATCGATCTGGAACTCGGCGCGCTCGCAGTCCCTGGCATGTTTCAACGTCCGTCCGCAGTGAGGGGAGTGTCGTGGCTTGAGATTCGTCTCGCCATCCAGGTTCTTCGTCTCGACGTAGCAATTCCCCTCGGGCTCTGAGGTGGATAGGATGACGACATCCGCTGGCAGCTCGTCGTCGTTGTATATACGGACAAAGTCGCCGACCATGACGTTCTTCCACGAATCAGGCTGGAATCGGGCCTTGCGCTCTGCAGGTCGGTCGTGGTTGATGACGTCCTTCTCCATCGTTCTCAACATCAACGCGCGCTGCTGCTCACGGTTCTCGGCATCCTCTGGCTGCGGGGGGAGAGGCGAGGTCACGGGCGTCATCGGTATCGATTCCCTTCCTGAGAGGTACGACTCTCTGTTGGCGTGAGAGCTCGCCATGGACGCTCGGTGGGTGGCGCGGGTTTCGATCGACATGCGGGGGTCATCTGTGGGTGGCGCCTTTGACCTCGTTCGTTCGTCCTTGGCCTTCTGGGACCACATGGTCTTCGTGACCTTCCACAGGTTCTGCATCGCATGAGAAGTCGCCTTCTTGATCCGGCGCCAGAGAGAAATATCATCGTCTGCCACGTTGACATTGGTCCAGTTCCGCAACCGGTGAACGGGGGCGTTATTAAGTACATTGTCGAGAATGGTGCGGCGTGAATCCTCGATCGCGTCCTTGATAGCTGTGACAGTGAGGATGACGATTAGGGGTACGGCGTTGAGGCCTGGGTTAACACCTCCGAAAATCGGGAAACACTAGGAGAATTCGGCGTTAGCTCGAGCCCTGGGGAGGGAAACCAGGAGGACAGAGGGGTCGCCTTGTCCTCTCACAGCGACGTGGGGTATCCGGAGCCACTTACGACTAGGATGACTAGGAACAGGAAGAAGATATTTGCAATGTTGTGAAACTGGATGAAGAGGTTCTTCGGCACGAACGACAAGGGGGTATATTTGGCCGTCCGGATCTTGTTGCGCGGGAACGTTTGTTTGGGAGCGCCCTCCTCGTCGAGGTATTCGGGGGGTAACGGTAGGTTGAAGAAGAGGTTCCGATCATTGCTCTCCGCGTCCTCGCCGTTGTCGCCATTTTGTGATGACCCGCCCGATATCTTATTCTTCTCGCCAAACACGCCATTCTTGATACCCTTGTTGACAAAAGGTATTCGCCTCAGGGCGTTGCTTTTGCCGGCCATCTTTCCCCTCCACGCTCCCCTAGCGGGCCGGGGGGCAGGCGTCCTTCGGAGGACCGGGGCGGGATCGCCGTCGCCCGTTGTCGACGTCGGCGTGCGTCAAAGGGAGGACCGGGCGATAGCCCGAATAATCCAATACTCACGCCAGGATTCTCTCGGTCGAGGTCGAACCGTCGTGTCACGTCTCGATAGGCGGTCTTCGTGGGGACCGGCTCCGGGTCGGCTGGGGCGGTCGGTTGTCGTCCGGGCGTTCCTACAGGGCGTATCGATCGAATCCGAGGTGCTTCGCGCTCTGTCGTCTCGAGGATTGCGGCGGGCAACAAGGTGGCCCTTGGGGAAGACACGGGAGTCGGGATGACGGATCGATTGTCGCGGGTTGTCCTGAGCGGGCCGCGCGGGTGCGGACAAAAGAAAGGGGGGCGAGTCTCGAGTGGGAGAATTAAAGAATTACGTGTCGATGAAGTCGGTTATGGCACGGGATGGGGTATCTTAAACCGACGCGCCGTGATGGTTCACATTGCCCAGGAAGTGTCGAGAGGGGCGAAGGCGGGATGGCGAACGACAAAAGGTGGTGAAAAGTCCGGAAGACCCGGGGAAGTGATGGGAGACTTTGTGGAAGGGAGCGCTGGCGAAACTACTTCGCTGGACAGGGGAACGGACGGATGTACCGAGGGCGGCGGGGGGTGGGTAGCTGCCCCACTCAGGCGGAGGTACCTGTCCATGTACCATGCAAGCCGCAACGACGGGTGAATGAACGGCGCCGCAGGTGCGACAGCATCCGGATACAAACAAATTGGTTGTCTGACAATCAATTTCAAGGCGGCCCTGTCGCCTTGAGCATTTAATGCCAGAAAAGGAGACGCGAGTGTGAGCTCGAGGCACGCGATGCCCGCCTTGGATACTCGGGAACTCTAGTACCCCGTTTTTACCACCAGCCGCTCACGTAAGACCGTCTACATCTCGTGGCTCAGCGGTTGTCGGGGAACACAATTAGCGGTTTTAAGGAGCAGGATCAGCGCGCCCTTGATATCCCAACACCGTGCAATGCTGATTAGAAATACAGGGGGCTCCCGCACCCGAATCTTTGCACGCTTCCAGAGGCTTGTGCTGGCCGCCGCCATGCAGCAGCTTGTCCATGACCGCCCTTGATGTGTGTCACCCAGGGTCGCAGGACGACATCGTCATTCCATTTGATGATACAAGCGCCACGGTGGGAGGTCACAAGCTCCGGGCTTTTGGCTGGGGCCGCCACCAAACCGATAAGGTTCAAGGTCCCAGAGGAGCGGGTTGGCGCCATTATCAATCGGGTCGAATGGAATCCGGACACGCCGCCTGGCCCCCGGAGCAAGTCGCCGTGCTCTCTTGGAGATCGACGCGCGAACGCGGTTCAACAAACGTGGCTTCTCCCTTTGTCATCTGCCTTGTTTAAGGCTGATCTTACCTCATTGCTGAAGGCTGGAGTGTCTCTCGCCCAGTCTGGGCGATGTGGCATGTCTCAAGACAAGCTTATTATACATTCCAACTCGGGACTCGGCGCAGTGGTGCTCGTCGGAGCCGTCCACTGAGCGGCGTCCGCGGGAGGGTCGGGGGTGGTCGGGGTCGGAAGCTTACGAATCCGCCGCGCCGCAGCAATGGCGGACGTTGTCGTATGTACTATAATATTACGAGGTTCGGACTTCTCGCTGCGGATAGGTGGCCAAGACCTTGGGACCACCTTAACCCATGCTAAAATTTCGGGCTTTCGACGTCGCCGTGAGACACGAGCCCCGTTCGGGAAAGGTGCCTCGGGTGTCTGAATAGGCTCCTGGGGCACTGACTGACGACCACCGTGAACCGGCGTCCGTATGAGGCCGGCATTCCGTCCCCCCGGAACAGGGGCTCGGAGCCCCTGCGTTCGCGTTGAGCCGCGTATCGTGTGGAATTAAGCTCTCGAGGGACACGGACACGAGCGATCCTCAGGCGTCGCAAGTATTTAATGCGACTCGTCCAGGGAAGCACAGGCCAATGTTATGTCTGAGCCCCGAGTACCCCTGTTCTTTGATATCGGAGAAGCGTAATACCTGTATCCTCGTCGTTCCAGTTTTCGACGGCGATCAGTGAGGCCCTGCAGAATATCCACCACTGAAGACCGGGGCAACGCACCCAATCGCAGGTACCTCGTACCTCGCCCCCAATGTGACAAGTGCTTCGTACCATCCCGCTCTCTCCGCAAGATCGATCTCGCTTGGCAGCCCCAACCACTCTGCAATCTGTCCTCCCCACCGGCAATACGACCCAGAAGCGTCATGGAAAATCAAAGAGTCCGAGGCCCCGAGATTGCGGGACCGCGGATGGCGTCAATCTTCTCTGGGACCCTGAGGCGGCGACGCCCCACGCGACCCACGCGATCCACGCGATTTCCATGGAACCTGGGCAACCCCTCGGACTCCGGAGCCCCAGCCACCCGCGCCAGCAGAGGGACCCCTTGCACCCGGCGTCCGGTGTGCAGGAACAAATAAAGGGCCGGATCCGAATCTGAGAGGTATCATTTGCATCGTGGTGCATGTCACCCAGCAACGCGGTCGGGCCGGAACTTTTTCCGCGGATATTCCTGGCACCGATTCCCCTCCGATCGGCGTCCAAGTCACTTGACGAGAGTCCGAAGGAAGGCACATCCTTGTGGTTTACCTCATAGGTAAAGAACTACGAGGTACCGACTTCATCTTGGCGAGAGTCCGAAGGAAAGCGAACCCTTGTGGTAGAGGGAAAGAGCCCTGAGGTACAGATTTCGTATAACATACGCGCCCCACCACCGCCAATCCAGCATTGCTGGGGGCACACGCATGGCTGTGCAGCAACGCCTCCACCGCTGCGTCTTTTTTTAACATTCAAGCGACGAGTTGTCTCGAGGTCAGCACTATCATAAGACGACTTATCCCACCGCCCTCGGTACAAGTACAAGGGAAAACACTGGTGACGGAATGCCGTGGGGCGGGTCTCTTTATTGTTCGAATGCTATATTCTATATTGGTTACTTTCTTGCTCTTATTAAATCGTCACCCAACACTTCGATCACACTCATGCATACCTCCGGATAGGTCAAACCATGTCCCTCAAAACCGCACCTTCGTCCTCATACGTCCCCTTCTCGCGCCCCAAACCGGCCTCCTTATCTCCGGTCGTACCACGTACCTGTAGTGATGTATCCGCCGGAGCCCCCCCTCGACAGGCGCCGACGTCTTGATTGAACAAGCCCCAGCCACATCGTCACCAACGGATCCAGCAGATTCCGCTTGACAAATACTAGCAGCAACCCGGGGTTGAAGATGTAGGGCGCGACGGTGGCGAACCACGCGCCGATCCGGGTGTCTCCGTCCGTCACCCTCGTGTCCGTCTCAGCAAATGTACACGCGAACCGCGGAAAATGGAAAAGGTTCTGGATTCTGCGGCCGCATCGGGTGACCAACGCTCGGCGCGGGGGGTTCAGCTTCTTGATGATCATGATGGTTGCTGTGACGAGAAGCCGGGCGAGAAGCTGAACTATGAGTTCCGCGATGAAACCGCCTGCTTTGACCATTTCGTATGGTTGTCTTTAAGACTAAGAGGGGAGGGTAGAGGAGGGCGGCCTTGTCGATGGCTCGACTTGGCGCATAATAGTGAGGCACGAGTAGGGGTTGAGGAAGTAGCCCACGGTTGGAAGCTAGATGGAGGAGGTCTTGCGAGACGTCCCTGGTAAGATACCGGCGAAGACGGTGACGATACTGCCCTACTGTCCACCCTAGAGGCTGAGAGATACGATTTAACATACGCCAGTGTCGCGCTCGTGGAGTGGTCGTGAGGTAAGAAAAGAAACCTTAAGGGCTTCAAAGCGGTCATCTCGCGTGGCACGGGACATCGTTGAAGGGGTCTAAGCTATCCGGAAGTATGTAAGTCGAATCTGTTTCGATCAAGAGGAACACCTCGCTCAGGTAGCACGAGGTTCCGCTCGAACCTCTGATTTCCCGGGATGTGAGGAGCTTCCTGTTCGCTCCCCACGATAGGGACGCTTAATCACGCACTGTCACGCCATCTTGAAACCGGGATACTGATGTCCACGAGAACGGCTGGGGAGGTTCAAGGTTTGTAAACGATCCGGCTGGATGGTATCAAGTGAATATTACCAGACGCGGATCGAGATCAACAAGGCAAGTTTAAGTCTCGAAACTCTCTTGGTATTTTGACAAGCACCTACAATGGTCTTACCGAATGTTTATCAATATCGAGTTTCTAACTCCCTGCAATATATAACCTCTTCCTGTCGTCGAACGCTTCCGAGCTTGAGCGGTACAAAGTACCTGTGCCGAGTTACCAGACCGGTGGATCATAAGCAACATCGAAAAAGCTTGTCCTGGTCCTGTGGCGGAGAGGCGAAAGCCGAGGTAGCTTGTACCTCGTATCTCTCCCGCCTAATGGCGCGCCACTCCGCCGCTGCCGCCCCCAATTCATGGGATGGATCTTGGCATTCCACCCCCACGGTTTGAATCGTGTTTCATGGCGGCAGTTCCTGGGATGGTCCCGGAATTTGTGCGGTGATGCTGGAATTCCGGTCCACTTGATACACTTGATACTCCCCGTCGAGTCTTACCAGGTACGAGGTAAGAGGGTGTCATCCGAGTTGAAGTGCATGGACCCCGAGGAACGGGATACTGGGACAGAAACACGGCTCTTGTCGACCCCGTTGAGAAAATACCCAAAGCAAGCGGCATGGGACATGGGCTCACCCCTAGAAGAGTACAAGTACGGCTGGCAAGGAAAGAGTGCATGAACGTGATACCCTCCTCATTCTATTCGCAAATCTCTTCTGCACGACGTGGATGCGATGTCCTCCGCGACCCACACTTCGAGCACGAGGAATCCTATGGCCCATGGAAGCATCGGAACGGAAACGGGAAATTGGCGCTAGCTAGCCGCTTTCCTCATGGCGTCTTTCCAGAATAGATCTTCAATGCTACATATGGATACGAGGTGCGAAGGGCGGGACAGGCTCGGCCGTCGTTCGGGCTTCGGCCGGCGGGCGCTTCAGGCGGGTGACACACCCCACAGCAGCATAACACACAGCCCGTGACGGCGCGCGCGCCAGTGGCGGCCCATCCCACTTAACGCGTCTCCACGCCCGAATTTGCGGCTCGCCCATCCCGACCGCGTCGCCGCAAGCAGCCAACCACACTTCCAGCACCCACTATTCCCATCCCCGGCAGACGCTGTTTAGTATCATCTCCGGCGCACGAGACGCGGACCCTCGGGATCCTGCAATCAACCGCCCGGTCGCCTCGCCCGCCCCGAGGCCGCGACAACTCCGACCCACCTCCGGCATCACGAGAAGATGCCCCGCAAAAAGGCCGCCACGGGCTCCGGTAGCATCCTCAGCTACTTCGGGCGCGAGCCGCCACCCGCGCCGGCCCCGGACCGGCCCCGGACTCCAGACCGCGCGAGCACCGTGTCGGCCCTGAGCCCCCTAAACGGCCTGACGCCCACGTCGCCCAGGTCGTTTGCCATCCCGCGCGACGATGTCGCCGCCGGGTCTCCGAGTGCGTCAAACGTCGAGGGTTCACCGCGGAGTTCGCCCCCCGCGAGGCCCGAGCCCCGGGAGCCGCTGAGTAGAGACGCCGAGATCGCCGCGAGCGACGACGACGAGTCGGACGACTTCGAGTCGCTGGAGGCGCTCCTCGCCCCCCGCGCGGGGCCCTCGACGCCCTCGGCGAAGCGCCTGAGCACGAACCATGTCTCCACGCCCGACAGGCGGCCCGGGAGCCTGTTCTCGTCGCCGCTGACGATTCAGCCGCGGGTTGTCCGCCACTTCGCGATGGACGACCTGCTCAAGGACGCGAAGAGGGACTTGTCGACTGAGGAGACGTTTAAGAGGCTGCAGGCGCGGCAGGAGGATGCGAGGGCCCGGGAGAAGCCGAGAGTGGGGGCTGATTCGCTGAGGGATACGCTCATGGCTACTGTTGGGGATGAGGAGGATCATAGGCTTGACAAGGTTGTTAGGGCGGTTGAGAGGACGGAGAGAACGGCGGCGAGGCGGGGGTGGTTCTTCTTCCGGTCGGATGCTGGCGCGTCAGAGCCGAATCGGTTCCCGTTCCCGGCGCGGGCGGCGAGGGATGTCTACCTCAAGAAGAAGAGCGTCAGCGGGCCTCAGGATCTGGATCTCCGGCTCCTCGGCCTCTCTCTGAAGCTCAAAAAGATGGCACTCCCAGACGAACTGTTCCTGTGGATGCTGGACGAGGTATGCCTCGAGGAGTCGGACACGCGACGCGACGAGATGTGCCGGATCATGCGCCTCCACATTTCAAGCACCATCTCCAACCAAATAACTGCCAGCTACCTCGAGGGTCTATTCATGCGCCTCGGAGCCACTGCCGACATCCGGTCCTTCCTCGGTAACACCAGCAGCGAACCGCTCGAAACGGTCGGGGCGCCCGAAGAGGGCCTCTACAGGCGGGACTGGCGCAACCTGTGCTCGGTCCTCGAAACGCTCCTGGTGCCGTCGCGCGAGCTAGGGCCTAAGAGTATGCTCTACTGCGTCCAGGCGGCGATGGCCATGGCCGTCGACCCGGAGCTTTTCCATGACCCGGAGGTGCTGCTGCTTTGCCGGAAGCTGCTTCTGTCTGTGGCCTCCGCGTTTTCGGTGTCCGAATGGGATAGCGCGGTAAGTCTACACCCTCCCTTCGCTCTTCTTCCAAGCCGCCCATCTAACGCTTTTCAAAAGTGCGAGTATATCGCGACCTTCGTCTACAACGCCTTCCCCTACCCTCCCATGCGCCTCCGCGCCCTGACACACCTCCCCACCTCTACGAAAGCAGCGCACGAGCTCAGACGGCGGATGGCCGCCGTCTTCTTCTTCGAAGACCTCTCCCTCTCCACCCAGCCCACCGACTCCCTCAAACTACACGACATTACCGCCCACCTCCGCAGCCCCGCGTTCAAAGTCCGCCCGGACACAGACTACGCCGCGCTCCGCGCCCTCGTGCTCCTCCTAGACATGGCCGTCGACACGGGGTCCCGGCCTGAGGGGAACGACGCGCTGAGGGCCGCCTTCGACCGAGAGGTGGATGATCTCGCCGCCGCGCTTAGGCAATTGGCGCGGAGCATCAACGACACGCAAATGAAGTCTATTCTCCCCATGGAGGCCAAGATGGTCATGGACCTGGTGGGTGAGCGGATCGCGCACACCGTCCGCTCGAGGCCGAAGCCCAAGATCAGTATCTACGATTTGCCGCGGGGGAGTGCCGTTGATCCGCACCTGCCGCAGCAGCAGAATCTCATGAAGAAGTTCTTGCAGAGTCGGCAGGGCGGGGGTTCTGGTGGTAAGGCTAGTGTATGAAGGCCAGTCTCTTGGCGGCAGAATCGGACAAGCCGGCCTGTCTGTGGTCTATGTCGCTGGCTAATGACTCAGTTATGAATATGGGAACGCCGGAGTTCTGATAAAAAGCAGGGAACACGGGTTTCAGATGACTCGACTATCGACCGAAGGATGCATTGGACGTAGTGGCCCCATCTGTTCTAATGAAGAAATTCCAATGCCATCAAGACAACACAAACTGCATTCAACCTATCCGGATCCCCGAAACAAAGAAACCCCCGCTGGCATGACGAAGTAAGAGAATCGCTCGTAGCGCTCGATGTCTCCGAGTCCAAGATGACATGACGTGAAACGAGAACCGCAAAGGAACTGTCGCTCTAATTGTAGAACTTGCGGTTGGGGTTCTTTCCGAAGAGGGTCTCTATCACCTTGGGCATGCTCTCCTCCTTAAGCAGCTCGAGCCGGCGCTCAAAGGTGTTGTCCATCGAGACCTTGCCGTCTTGGCAAGTGATAATCACACCGCCGGCGCTAGATGAACCAGTCAGTATGCCAAACGCAAGCAACGAAAGGCGACTCTATGGGGGAACGGGGAAGGAAACCCACCTATCCTTGGCAAGAGGCGCCGACTCGTTCACCGAGACCTCGATATCATCCTCAGTCTTCTCCTTGTACTCCTTGATCGCCTCCTCAACCGCCCCCTTCGCAGCCTTGACGTCCTGCGGCCTCACTCGCACCTGACTCGTCTGCCTGAACTTGTACAGACCCTGAAGCACCAGCTTCTTCAGCCTGTCCGCGTAGTCCTTCTCGTCCTTGCTCAGCTCGCCCAGCCGTTGGACCGTCTCCTCAAACACCGAGTCGACGATGCGCTCCTTCTCGAACCCGACCTCGAACCGAGCCTTGCGGCGCGCGCGCGACTGTGCCACCTGGTCCGACCTCTCGAGCTGCTTGTACTTCTTGGCGTACTCGGCCTCGATGGCGGCCTTCTCGGAGCGGATGATGGCGGCCTTCTCGCGCTCGGCCTCCTCGTCGGCGCGCGTCTGGATCTCGCGGGCCTTCTCGCGAGCCTCCTGGAGGATGAACTCGGACATCTTGCGGAGCTCGGCGCCGACCTGTTGTGGGTTTTTGGTCCAGTCAGGGACTTTGTTCGTCATGGCAGGAGCACGGATGTGCTGATGGTTCGGGGGCGGGGAGACTGTCCGGGGGCAAGGGGCGGGGAATGAGGATCGATGGCGATGGGAGGCTCGCTCGGGTGTGCTGGACGTACCTGGTTGTCGGACAGAGGTCCGGCGGCAGTGGCGGCCGACATGTTGGCGGTGGTTTCGGGGAACGGGAAGGTGGACGGTGGTTGTCGTAGCTGTTCGCTGTTCGATGAGGGAAGGAGCCGTCAAGCGCAACGCTTATCGAGGGAAGGACGCTTCGGATCGTGCGAAGATCGTGGGGCAGGTGCGGGATGGAACGGGATGAAGCAGGGAAGCTTCCAGTGTTGCACCTGTACACGCTGATTATTGGGAGGCCGGTTTGCGAACTTTAAGCTCCGCTCGTCATCTGCTCAGAACACGGGATGAGGTCCGGTTGCATAGGTACGGTCGGCCGCCTGGCACGGGCAAGCCACAGTGGAACCACCAAGTGGCCCCGCCTGCAGGCAGTCACCCTCTGTATCCAATGACATCACATGTTGGGCGGGACATCCGGTATTATTTTAATCACGTGACCTATTCACCGCCACAGATGCAGGCCATTTAGCGACAGTGGGCTCCACCGTCGGCGGGCGGGCGTCCCACGCCCGAGTCCAAAGGTACCGGAGGAGCCGCCGGGTGTTTCAAAGAGCAACGGACGCGACACTGGAGACTTCCCACTCGACCATGGGGATGTCCGACTAGCGACACTGCTGTCGCCTTAAATGAGTATCCTATCGCTGTTTGTTTACCGCGGCTCCGGAAGGCCGTGTTGGTCATCGTCGCCGGAAGTCTAATCGAAACAAGCTCGGCTCGTGCCCACCTTGCTGGGGCCAATCTGATCTGGCCCGTTGATCGTCCGGCCTCTCGTTGCCTTTGTTGCCCTCACTCTTCGACTCTACAGGAACTATACAACTATACAACATCCATACAGCACCTTTTCCAGTTCCGCCGCCTACCTCGAACTTGTACGCCTTCCGATACCGTACCGGCCGACCCCCCGCGATCGCCTCTACATCTCTCCCACGAGCCTCGCCAAATGACACCCGAGCCTCGTCCGTCGCAATGGGACCCCTTGGCGGCATCTCTGCGGGAGGGACCCTCGCTGTTCGTCTCCCTGCAGACCGGCCCCACGCCGTTTACGCCGTACTGACACCAGTGCCTCTAGCTCGGAATCATAGTCGGGCTCATCTCAACGAGTGTCCAGAGCCTCGGTCTGACCCTCCAGCGCAAGTCGCACATCCTCGAGGACGAAAAGGGCCCCCATGATGTCCGCAGGCCGCCGCACCGCCGGCGCAGGTGGCAGGTCGGCATGGCCATGTTCATCGTCGCAAACATCCTAGGCAGCTCCGTGCAGATCTCGACCCTCCCGCTCCCCGTCCTCTCGACCCTCCAGGCCTCGGGCCTCGTCTTCAACTCCATCTGCGCGACCCTCATACTCGGCGAGCCCTTCACGACGTGGTCGATGTGGGGCACGCTCCTCGTGTGCACCGGCGCCGTGCTCATCGCCGTGTTCGGCGCGATCCCCTCCCCGCCGCATAACCTGCGCGAGCTACTGGAGCTCCTCGGCCGCGCCCCCTTCGTGGCGTGGATGGTGTTCCAAGCGTTCCTCGTCATTGCCATTGTCGGCGTGACGGAGTTTGTGAGCACGTTTCCCAACTTTTCACAGAGCGCGAAGCTGCGCCTTGGCAGGGGCCTCGCCTTCGGGTGCATCAGCGGCATCCTCTCGGCGCACTCGCTCCTGGTCGCAAAGTCTGCCGTCGAGCTAGTCATCAAGACTGTGATTGACGGGGACAACCAGTTCGTGCACTGGCAGTCGTGGATGCTGGTGCTGGCGCTGATAGTCCTCGCCCTCACGCAGCTATACTATCTGCACCGAGGCCTCAAGCTCGTCTCGACATCAGTCTTGTACCCACTCGTCTTTTGCATCTACAATATTATGGCCATCCTAGACGGCCTAATCTACTTTGACCAGACCGAACTCATCAGCACCCTACAGGCCTGCCTCATCACCCTCGGCACCGTTATCCTCCTCTCCGGCGTCCTCGCCCTCTCCTGGAGGCTCCACGACGAGCAACACCCGCCGGGCGTAGGCCAGTCCTCCCTCGCGCCGGGCCTCGGCCTTGTGGAGGACACAGAGGGCGAAGAAGAGGTAGACTCTCTCATCGACTCCGACGTGCTCGGCGAAGGGACGCCCCTCTCACCATCTCACTACCAGACTTTCGCCCAGCGGGCCCCCGACTCGCCCCTCTCGCCGGGAAGGAAGAAGTCCTTCCGGTGGCAGGAGCGCGCGGAGATCTGGGACCAGCTGGAGGACCTCGATGAGCCGTCGAGCCCGGGGCACGTGAGGCGCCGCTCGACGACGCTGCCTGCCACGGAGACGACGCATTTACTTGCTCCGCGGAGGGCGACGAGCGGGACGAGTGCGGGCATTGGCGTCTTCTCTGATGCGGGGCCTAGTGAGGCGGCGAGGAGGCCGTTTAGGAGGCGGCGGAAGTCGACTGGGTTTCCCGGGTTCACGGCCAGGAAGAGGAGGAGTCAGGGTGGCCTGCAGGATGCGATGGGCGGGATATGGAAGCTGGCGTGGTGGAACAAGCCCGGACCGAGGGGTGATGGGGATGGGGATGAGGGGGGCGGGGGGTCTTCTTCGGAGCGGCGCGGGGACGAGGGGCCGCCTGTATGATCAATGATGGGTGTTGTTGGGCTGGGTTCGGTAACGGCGCTTTTTTTTTTTTTGCTTGGATACATCATATACCTTGATGTCGCTGGAGTTTCTTGCATATACCTTTAATAATGCGCTGTCCCTTTTGAGTATCGTACGTGTAGGGGCGCAGGCTTGAATAGACGGAAAGACGGGGGGATAGGACTCCTCCCGAGTTCACTTCTAGCTGCACCGGCCCTTGTAGTGATGAACTGGGAATATGGTCACACCGTAACTTTAGGTGAGATGCGTAGGCAACGGCTCATCGAGACTCCCATGTATATCTAGACTCCTGCTCTATTTGCTCCGCTTTATACAGACATATCCTAGGGAACTGCAGACAAGCCGACAAACAAGCAACAGATATAACCAAGATAGACAACAGCCGAGGAACCCCGTCTGATACCACGTCTCGTTCGTCCCAGATTGATCTCCCAGCTCCACGACGCTCTTATTTCATCCGACATGCGCGTTTCTCCTCATCTTCCACCGACCCCGGCCCGTCCCCTCGGACGGAGAGCTTTGTAAGCGAAAGTATATGTGTATAAGTAGATGTTTTTTTAAAAGGATACATTCGTGAAGCGCTGTGTTTTATGCAAGTGAAAGATGAATGAGAGGATTATCTACAAAGAGTGACGAAGGGACGGGTGACCGGACGGTCGATGACAGTTGGGTAAAGACGGCAAAAGCCAAGAGAGCATGCAGGAAAGAGCGGGATGCGGCTATATGCCAACGTAGCCCGACTTCTCGTCGATGTGCCGGTACCGCTCGCGCTCCTTGCGGTCCTTGAGGAGACAGGCGATGGCCATGATGAGAACCACGTCGATACCTGGAGCACGTGTAAGTAGATGCGCCATGGAGCGGGGTCTTCCGGGGTTCGTTGCAGTTACGTACCGACCATGCCGAAAACGGCAGTGAAGATCTGGTCGATGAAGCTGTTAGAGAACGAAGTAATGGCCGGGGCGCAGCCGGTCGTCACCGCCGCGGCGGCCGGACTCGGACACGTCGTGTCGGTGATGAACGCGGGCGCCGTGCTGTTGAAATAACCACAGCACTCAAACTACCAGAGGCGCAAAGGTTAGCATTCCCGTTTCCCCTTCCTCCAAGCCCAAAGCAGCAGCAGCAGCAAGAAACATACCGAACTTTGCATGAGGCTCTGCACAGAGCCGTCCTGCTCCATCCAGACATCGAAGAAGCTGCTCTTGGAGTTCAGCGTCAGAATCCAGAGGAAGATGCCGATGCACAGCGTGAAGATCGCGCAGACGGTCACCATGCACACCGACACCTTGAGCCAGCTGCGCGCGGGCGTCGCGAGCCCGGGGAGCGTCGCGATGAAGGTGATGAAGATAAAGGCGGCGTTGACGAGCCCCGCGTCGAGCGGGAACTGCTGGTAGAGGAGGTTGCGCGCGGCCTGCTTGCCCTCGTCGGGCTCGTCGTTCATCGTGTTGCGCACGACGAGGGCGAAGGCGAGGAGGCAGGTGCCGGCGGCGATGAAGAGGAGGTCCGCCGCGACCGCTGCGAGGAGGATCTTGTTCACGCCCATCTTTGGCTCTCTATCTCCTTTCGTCTTGGGGAGAAGCCCCCGGGGTTCGGAAGTCGGAAGGCTGGAGGCTGGGCTGGGCTATCGTGATCGAGCGGTTCGTATCGGTTCGGATGGTTCGGTGTCGACGGACGTTGGATTCGGTTTTTTTTGTTCTTTTTTTGGGTTATATCGAAGCGAAATGGGCGATTAGGTATGACGACCAGCGTCTTTCAAAATTCTGTCAAAAATAAAAAAGAGTCGAAGAAGAAGCGAATTGGTAGTCGGATGGGTGGTCGAACGAGCGCCTCCCACAAACCCCGACGAAGCAGCAAAAAGGAGCGTGGTTGCAAAATGAATGCAGGATCAAGTTTCCGCTAACGATCAGACATGGAGGATAGGAGTAGGCCAGTCAAGGACAGGGGGTGAGGTTCGAATCACGAAAAGAGAGCCCCTAAGACGGCCGTGAGCATCCATCCAGCGACAAAACGAGGGTTGTGGCAGGGGAGAGCCAGAATGGGATGAGACGGGATCGGTCACAAAACCTCGTCCCCACTGAAGGCCTCGACCTGGAGATCCACTGTTCCTGACAGGAGTGGTTTCACCTTGGGCCAGAGGGTGTGGCAGCGCCGGGCTGGTGCGGACATTTGCCGCCGTGCACGTGCCACCTTTTCGCTCCCAGGAGATTGCGTCGGCCAATTAGGAGGCTGGGCGGCCCATTTGTGGTACGCTTTTTTGCCCCGCCAAGATCTCGGACACTAACAATCGGGTGGCAGAAGCCGCTGTCTGCGGTCGAGGCCGTCAAAGATCTTCATGCGTGGAGATGCGGTTTCGAGTTTTCTGGGATTGACGGCGCGGTCTAGACCATCACTGGGCATCGCAGGGCGAGTGCTCTTGTGCCGGAATTCCGCGTTTGGTTAATACTTCGCCTGTGGATGATCCGCGCTTAATACGAAGTACCTCGTATTGCTGTTTCTCAAGGAGCTTCTCAACGTCGGCGTCGCAATACGACGGTCTAACATGCAGGCATCTCTCCCGCTTCTCTCAATCCGCGAGCAGTCGAACAAGGCGACCAATCAGTTATCCATACACATCTTAGAGAGGCACCAAAACTCTGAACCACGTCCACTTGCCAACTTGCGGTGGCCCCGAAACCATGAGGCGTTTCGGTCTCGACGGCGGTGGGTACCGGGACGTCCTCGGCCTATCACACCTCACAGAAGCGATATCCAAAGCTTGAATATATGGGAGTTGAGGCGAAGCTTGTTTAAGATCTAGGCAGAGCCTATCTGCTGCTGGTACCGTTGTTCCAGACCACAAGCGCCCTCGGGCGTCCAGGGGGAAGAAGGAGGCGGGGAACCTTTCTGTTTTTCATCTTTCTTATGAAATAGGGAGCCCACGTTCTGGGTTGAAGGGGGGAATATACGTCCACTCTTGAGGCATCTCAAGGGGGAGTATCTCTCGCTTCTCCTGCAGTCGCCTGTTCAAGGCCCAGTATCTAAGCACGCCAGCGGGGAGAATGGCCTTTGTTGTTCACCTTTTTGCTGTTTTCCATCAAGGCATGAAGCGCGTAGACTGACGCGGTTGGCATTGAACACTTGCAGGTATCAAGCGTTGCAAAGGCTAAGGCGGCCGGCCACAGGAGGTCTTCACGAACGCGTCGAAACCACGCGTCGGAATAACGCGTGGGTCGGGGGAACAGAAGAAGAGGTTCCACACAAGTGCCTGACGATGACGGCACCGTGGGCGTGCTGAACGCATGGGGCGGGGCGGGACGTGGGCGCCGGGGAAGGTCATCTTGCCTCCGGACTCGGCGGCCTGAGTCAGTGTCAAAGCAGCTTCCCCCGAGAGCGGTCGACTCTCGTCGCAGAACCCCACAAAGCAGCATCTCCCCCCCCTGGCTCTCTGCCTCGACCGGTGACAGCGCGGACATGAAGTCCCTCACTCTTTCCGGCGAGAGACATGCCGAGCAGCTGAGCGCGAACAGCGGACCCACCGCCGTGCAGCCCGGTGAAATTACGAGGTAGATTACCTGCAACAGCTGCAGCTTGTCAGGACAAGCGAGTTCCCGTGAGTGGGCCCCGCCACGCCGAACGACAATCCATCCTTCCGTCTTCCAGGAAAAGTAATTCCCAGGAAAGATGTCAAGCGAGCCTCGAAGCATGGGGAAGCGCGGAAAGGGAAAGCTCGGACTCGCGGGTCCCAGAATATAGATGGGCGCGCCTTTCCTATCGCAGGGCGTGGTGGGTTCCTGAACGGACTTGGATGCCGGCGCGACTCGATTTCGTGCATGCGGAGACTTCAGCTCGATACCTGATCCGGCCAGGGAACCCCAGCCAAGAGGATCGGCGCTCCGCTAAAGGTCGTTAGTTCGGTGGGTTTGCGGGCCCACGCTGTGGCGCCGTGGAGTGGGCTTTGGTCAGCGTGGTCGCGAAGGACTTCTCTTTGTGCCAGAAATAGCGACTCGGTACGAAGTACTTGTACCACGAAGTTGTCCTTTCCCCTCATCTTATCCTCCGTTTGGAAGCGCCCCCCCTTTCCGTCTGCTTGCAGGGGACCCCTGAGGGGGCCCTGCGCTGGCCGCGGATGTGACCTCCCGCTATCCCCGTCCGCTGCGAGCCGCACAAACTCTGGAACAGACTGCAGGCACACTTGTGCTCCATATTTATGTAACTCGTATAAAATTAACGTACCGTAAGGTATTGCACAAAAAGGTACCTCTTCAGCCTTTGCTCACACAGTGGCGAGGGGCTCATTACGTACAAGGTACTTCGTAACCCCAGCTCCGTTAACACTCCGCAGAGCAGCCCCTGGCCGAAGCACGTCCCAACATGAGGCATGCGAGAAAACGGAAGCGGGAGTTCCCTTTGCACGTCCGCCGATGTGTTTGCGCACTGATGACAGTTTCGCGAGATGGCTCGTGTCATGTTGGGAACCCCCTGCTGGATCTTCCGATGGCGGAACGGAAAGTCCTCTTGGCTGGCTTTCGTTGATATTGCGTTCTATCTCTTCGCTGCGCGGAATCCCCAGTTATCATCGTGAGTGGCGTCAAGCTCGACGCGGAGAACCCGATCAGTCACGAACCCTCCGTTTCCGTGTAGAGTACTTGAGAATACTTGTACTCCGGCTCGATACGAGCAGAAAGAGCCGGATTCCCAGGATTCCTGCACTGCGGTGGTTGGTAAAAACGCTGCCAATAGAACGCAAGGTCGCCAGTAGCGGGGGCGAGCCGTCTCCACCCCCGCCATCCGGCCGTGGCCAACGAGAATGCCTGAGAAGGATAATGGACTGATTCGGGTCGGGGTATCGGGGGATCAAACTCCCCTGCAACAGGCTCGGCCCGTAGCCGGATCACCCTGAGTGCTCGCTGCAGTCAGGGAGGCGGAAGCCTTTGTCAACAGGTTCCGTTTGTTCGGGTGCTGACTTCGAGCTTCGGCTCCGACTTGGTGAGCTGACTGCCTGATTCGGTCTTAAGCCAAGCGGCCCGATCGAGTGCCTTGTCGATTCCGCATTCGCCCCTGTCGATATCTTGATCCTTGTTCCTGCTGGCCCCATGACCAGCCCGCCCCAGATCCACGGACCCGTACGGGGCATTCCTTCACCGTAAGTACCTTGTAGCCTAGGACGGAGGCTGGACAGGGACGGAGTACCCGTGAGGAACGTGCCATCTCCCCCGTGATGCCTCTGACCGTGTCCTATTAATAATATGACCTCTCGCGTCATGCAGCTGTCGCGATGCGGGGTGGTGACTTCGATGCGCAGATATTAAGTGACAGCGGTGGGAGCAATCTAACTTGTCCTCGGTTATCGGTATTCACCAGTCTTCAGGTCACCGCGCATACAAGTAATAGCCACCAACCTGTGATATGAGGCTCGAAAGTCACTGGCTGTTCTCCCTACAAGTAGTCGAAAGCGAAATGCGCTTCTGCCGAGCGGCTCGACAAACGGAGCGTTTCCATGCTACGAGTACAAGCACATCTGTACCTCGTACTTGTATCAGACGGGATGGCCCCAGAGGCAATCCGTCATGCCAGTGTCAGCATCGTGACCCCTTTTGTGTCAGTGGCACTCGATCTGACCAATAAAACTCTCGTATTTACTGACCAGCCATCTCCTCCCACGGGCCCACATGGGGTGCTCGGCCTTTGATGCAAGTACCTCGTACCTACCACATCCGTCTGGTATCATGAAACGGTGTCTCAAAGGGAGAAAACGCATGCAGACCGATTACTCGACCTCGATGGAGGGAGCCCATAGAACAAGAAGGACAACTTGTAGATATCATTATCTGTGGCATTCAGCAGCACGCCCATTCTCTCATCAGAAGGGGACGACATACAAGTACACGAAAGCCAATCGAGCTCGGGCTTGCGGCCAGTTTCCAAGGCGCGAGGATGTGATCCCACCGTCCAGCTTTTGTATTTATGCGCTGTGACGGTACAACCCCAGGCCGCTCTCTGTTTGCCCCCGTTCGGTGGAGTCGGTTTCATTTTAGAACACAGTGCGGAGGGGTCATCCTATGCGCTAAGCATATGCTCGTGTACACCGTACGAATAACCCCGCGGCAGCTGCTCTGACGGAAAGAACACCGGCTGGTACTTTTGATCCTCAAGCCACCACCCAGGCCCCCATTATCATCTCCACTGGTGCAGGCCGGCGCGGAGCTAACAGTGCGCTAAAAGCTGGTCTGAGGCCCTCCCCACACCTGACTTATCCCTTTTAAACCAGCGGTGGTTCCTGCCTTCTGCCGAAAATCCAAAACGTGGACAAAAAGAGAAAACAGATCGGTCTATTCCCAAAAAGAACGCACGTCGGCAGCCTCCAGCGGATATCTGTTTCCTAACACGGGAATTTCTTAATCAACGATTGGCGAAACCTAATTCTCAAAGGAGAAGGAAAGGCACCCAATCTAGCCGACCTCGCGGGTTCTCCATCTCGGTCCCCAAACCCCAGAAGCTGGGCATCCATCTTGCGGAGCACTGAATGGTATGGACCGTCAGTCCCCCTTGTCTCTCGCCGCTCCAGAGATCCCAGTCACCGCGCATCCACACCAACGAGCACCCTTACCCATGCATTCTCCACACCTCCCCCCCCTCCCCCCCTCCCCAGCGCCGAAGTACCATCGCAGCACCTCATCTCCTCTTGCCGCCCCCGCTTCCCCCGCGCCTTCCTCGAGCTAACCCTCGACCAGCCCCGTCTTGGTGTCTCACGGTACGGTACATCAAGCGACTTTCTCTGCCGGCCTGAACCATCCAAAGTCGCGTGGTAGATTGCCGCGGTCAGCACCCCTCAAAAAGCACAATAAGGGATCGCCCTCCCTGCAGGTAACCACAAAGCCCGCACTCGCAACCCGCTCCCGCGCCTACCTCCCAAGAGCGTCCACCGTAGCCCGCCCGCCAATTCCTCTTTTCGTCCTCCATTCACACCCCCCAAACCGCACAACCACATTCCAGAGACGGAATACCCAAGAAGGGAAAGAATCCAAAAAGGTGAGGAAAGAGGAACCCAAACGAGCTGTTTCCATCTACCAGGACTCGCTCCTTCCATCGATCCAAGTCGGCACCGGGCGCCAGGCTCAAAACAGGCAGTGCTGACCCAACCAGGTTTCACCAAGCAGCAAGTGACAACTTCTCCGCTCCTCTCCAGATTCAGTAAGGTCCGCCGGCACCACGCTCAAAACAGCATCTCCACCACTTCTTGCCTTTTTCGACCCGTATCACCCATCTAACCCCATTGACAGCCCGCGATAAAAAACAACCATGGGCGACATCACCGATCAGCACGACCAGACGTCGCCCCCCGACGTCGCCGAGCCGCACTCTGTCGGAAACGGCAATTCCGCCCCCGCCAATGAAGCTCGTGGCGTCAAGCGACAGCGACCCAGCGCCGAGGATGACGATGACGATGACGAGAAGGGCGGCCGTGAGCGGCGCAAGATTGAGATCAAGTTCATCAGCGATAAGTCGCGGCGGCACATTACCTTTTCGAAGCGGAAGGCGGGCATCATGAAGAAGGTGAGTTGCGCGCCTGGGAAGGTTTCCTTCCATCTATCGCCGACGCCGACGCGACGCGCATCCTCGCATCACTATCGTGGCCCTGGCCCTCATCTGTCGCGTTAACTAACTAACGCTTCACGTCGCAGGCTTACGAGCTGTCGGTTCTCACTGGCACGCAAGTACTTCTCTTGGTCGTGTCGGAGACCGGCCTTGTTTACACATTCACGACGCCGAAACTCCAACCCCTAGTAACGAAGACCGAAGGCAAGAACTTGATTCAGGTACGGAACCTACCAGCCCCCACTCATGTCTCGCGATTTCACGTCGTCGGGTTTCTCCCGAACCGACGCACCCACGTCGTCGCGCTCACTTCCGGATCTCTTTGGCGCGCGACACTAACGCGTGATCTAGGCCTGCCTGAACGCTCCCGAGCCGACGCCAGGCAACGAAAACGGCGTTGATGACCCGAACCAAGTCGAGTCCCCCGAGGAGCCGCCGAGCCAGCACCTCCCGCCCCAACAGCCGCGCCCCGGGATGCCCCCCAACCCGCACATGCCCCCGAACTACATGCCCAACGTCGGGATCGACCCGTCGCAGGCGCTGGCATACCAGAGTTACGTGCAGCGGGGCGCGCCGGCCCCGTACGGCATGCCGCCACAGTCGGGAATGCCTCAGCACACTGGTCATCAGTCGTGATGATGGCCGTTTCCTTGCCCGCGACTTCTGTATTGCTCGCTGATACCCTGCATGGAATGGATTCCCGAGGCGTGGTCCGAATGGCGGAGGCGGTATGAGAGTCGACGCATAATATTCGAGGACTTTGTTTGCGTTTTGGCGTTGGGAGGTATTGATGTTGTGGTCCACCATCTAATTCCTTGTTTCTTTCCGCCCGCTCCTCCGATCATCGATACCGGACGTGATCGCCGGCTGGGTTCTCGCCAGGGCAAAGTGGCTACGACATGGCGTGGCACTGCTCTAGTACCAACTCGGATGTTCCTTGGCGCCATCAGAGTATCGTCGACCCTTTGCTCAATGGACTAGATGCGATGGCGAAAGGACGGGGGCCGGCTCCGGAAGAACAGGATACAATGTCCTTATGATGCTTCACGGAGGGTGGATCATTATTTACGGGAGCTCAAGGCGGTTGTTTTTTTCCTTCATTACTTTACATTTACCGTGTCGGACAAGAGGGGGGTTTTCGGATAAAGCCGCCCCGGGCCCTAGACTTCACTTAACCAGTCGGACAAGGCATTATTTTTCTCACTTTCTATGAAACAGGTTGTTTTCTGCTCGTTTACTTTGGTCGTTGCTGTCTTTCTTTCCTCTGCGCATCCACCTGAGTAGTCTGGGTTTTACCTGCTGCTGCTCCGGTGGTTGTCTTTTGTGTGGCCTTGGGAAGGATGGGTAGGCTGTGGGTGCGATTTGGCGAGGGAGGGGATGGGGTTCCGGGATGGGATGGCGGAGTCTCGTGAATGGGGGATGGGAGCTTGGGCTGGGGGGTATGGTTTCGTGGTCGTCAATACCCGGTATCTCTACGCTAACTACGGATATAATGTACTTGCTCCTCGTTTCTGCGCTGGTTGTCTCTATCTTTCTGTCTCGAATGTCTCGCTAGTGTGTGTGTATGGTAAGTGCGTCTACGCGTATTGGTTGGGTCCCGTCGGCCCGAGGTGCCTTGTGTGAGCTGGGAGACCGAGGTGTGTCTTCGTTTCCGCTTCAAGTGAGGGTGGTTGTTGAGGGGATGTGTGATGTGGTGATATATGCTCGGGCACGATGATGGTATGCAGAGATGTTGGATGCGATCCGAGGTAGGTGGCGGCCCTGTCGCTGGTATTGCCCCGCTGCCTTGCAGGTCCTTTGCGGGGAAGTCGACGGAGGATGCTTCTTGGTGTATGAAGAGGTCCATCGTGCTGTGGGTGTTTTGCCGAACTTGGGTCCCGTAGTCCGCAAGCTGCCATGTCTATGGGCCTCCCGGATGAGATGAGCTTGAGTATTACTGGCTTCTGGTTGCGGATTATCGTGGACTGGCCCATGCAGAACAGCTCGGCTCGTATGCCGAAGGGAGCAAGTGATACTAGAAGAAGAGGATAACTGTGGTTTGGCCGCGTCCGATTGGATCCTGTGTCCCGGATGATCTGTCCCTTCCAGGTCCAGGAATCCTGTCCGCGAACCACGGGTCCTTTCTATCAGCGAGCACGGCTGGTCTATTACATCGAAGGGGGGGAGAGAGCTGTGCACTCTGGATGACCCTCGGCGGTCTTATAGCTTGGGTGGATCTCCTCGAAGTTTTGTATATTCATGTTCGGGACTTACACATGAGCCCATTTGGCTATTCCGTTCCCGGGCACCGAGTAAGAAGGGAACGGGGGGATGAAAATATCTACGCTTGGTTCGATCAATCTAGAGCTAGCTTTCCAGCCTCTATCGTCTATGATTTAAAGAAATTTGCGTCTTCCATGGTTTAAAGAAGCAAGGATTGAATCTTCCGGTGGCCGTTTCCCAAGAGAACCGGCAATGGGATTTGTGACGGACGTGAAGGGGTGAGATCCTCTTGGCGCCCCCTCTCGCCCCCTCCCCCCCTTACCGATACCGGGGCATATACACGTTCCCGAACGGCTGGCGCCCATCCTTTTGCTCTCGTCAATGGTCTCGTGGTCGGTCTACGGAAGAGTTGACGGCGAGCACGCCGAGAGTTAGAGTCCCGAGGGGTGTTTTGCCGGGCCGCACGCCCTGCTTGTCGTCCGAACTGCGGAGGGTGCACCCAGGCTGGGGTGGGGGGATGAGGAGACGAGATGCATGTTCAGATCTGCGGCTCTGGGTGTAGGGTTCGGGTATAGGCAAGAACCTGGTCCATGCGAGTTTCGGAGGCGCGATGATGCTGAAGTCCGGACGAGAGTCGTACAAGTGCTCTGGCTCATCATGGGAGGATGGATACAAGGGCGCCAAGGGATAAAGAGACGGGGAAAGTCGGGAAGTTGGGGAGTTGGGAAGAGACGGGACGCGCCAGGAAATGGGCTGGACGCTGAGGATGATGACATGCCAAGCGAGCTGAGGAAGGACAGGAGTCAGAACATGAATCTTATTCCATGAAGATGGCCCAGAATCCCATCGCCTCGCATATTGCCGACATGAGGAGAGGTCAAGAAGTAGAACAACCTGTTGGCACAGAAGCCCCGGGCCCCTTGAAGGAGGGGCCTGTTAGACCAGAGCCACTGGCTGTGGGAGATAGGTGCCTTTCACACATTCAGTCGGGCGGCTCCCTGATAAGTATGCCCTCTAGCGATGGCATAGACGGGATGAAGTCGCTCCGGTCTACCACTGTCTTCGCCTAACACCAGATCGACAGAGCCTCAAATCAGGACCTCCTTCGCTCCTCTGCCCGCTCCCATCCCCCGCCCTCCGTGCCCCACCAGACCCCAGATTCCGATAGTCCAGTTCGAGGATGGGGCCTTGACGTGGCGAGTCCGAAAGCGGGATAGTACGCCTTTGTAAAGCACGGGGCGAGTCCGAGGGCGTCATGCGTGGGAGGGACGGGAAGTCGGATACCATGCATTGAGAGGCCGGGTTTAGTCATCTTACAAGGAGGCTTGACGTCCAGCGTGACGTTATGTAAGCTTAGCTGTGGCTTGCGCGTGGCCCGTTTGAGCACATTTGAGCAGGTTTCGGTGGGTCACCAAGGAACGAAGTACCGGTACTTTCGAGCCGACAAGATCCGAAAAATGATATTCATCGCAAGACTCGAGTTGGAAGACAACACGATGGTGGTTCTAGCATACATCGTAGCCCCAATCCCTCCAATAATTGTAAAAAATAATAATAAGAAAACATTATTTTCCATGATAACGCCGTCGCCTGGGAATTCCCATTAATTACTCGTTTCTCCGTCATTGGTATCTGTGATTGCCCGCGCCGGGGCAGAGAGGTGGAAGGGGTGTGAAGAGATGTGGAGGTGGAGAGGTGTGAGGAGGTGTAAAGAGTCTTAGTGCTCCGAGGCGCCGGTGAAGCGGCCGACGGCGAGGCTCCCGAGGAAGACGCCGCCGAGGACGGACAGGAAGTAACCGACGTTCATGGTCATGACTGCCAACATGCTGTAGGACTGTTAGTCTTCCGCCAACTACTCGGAACCCCTCGGGATACAAGAGCCCGGGCGTGAAGGGCTCGGGAACACTCACAGAAGATATCCAACACCCGTAATGACAGTGTCGATGCACGCCCTAACAGGATCAACCGAGAACCTCCACGGCGTCCTCTGGTTCCCGCACTTCCCCACGACCCTCACATTCTCCTCCACCCCGTTCGCAGACAGCACCATGTCCTTGGCCGACTGGTCCTGCGAAAGCCGCTCGCCAAACGTCTGCCGCCCCTCGACGACGACGTACCGGCGCGCGAGCTCGCGGTCGGCCCACCGCTGCTCGAGGAGGGCGCGGGCGGCGAGGATGCAGCGGAGGAGCGCGGCGAGGACGATGAGGAAGATGCAGGAGCCGGCGTAGGCGCCCTGGGAGGAGGGCGTCCACTGCTCGCTGAAGAGGGAGGTGTCGGTGCCGGTGAAGAAGATTACGGGGTGGCCGGCGTGGCCGCCGCCGTCGTCGCCGTGGTCGTGCTGGGAGTGGTCCATTGTGGCTGGGGGGTGTTGGAGCCGTTGGTTGGTGTGGGTTGTGAGGGATCGAGAGGTGAGGTTTGGGCGGGGAGGGGTTGAGTTGACGATGTGGGTTGTCGGGTCCTCGAAACCGGTGCGACGATAACAGCAAACGGACTCGGAGGTGAGCTGCAGGACGCAAGGTTGTTTGTTAAGAATCCTCGTACTTGCGAAACAGATGCCCGGACAGACTAATGCGAGTAGAAAATTTGGCACAAGTAACGGGATGTGTCGCTTCGGAAGTATATATATAATGTCCGGGTTCCTTGGCTCCCGCGGTTTCGCGAGGGTTTGAGCAAGATACCCGTCTCGTGTCTCGGCGTGGAGTCTTTCGGGAATTATTCCATGCAAAAGCCCGCTCTCGTCGCGGATCTCTCGACTCTTTTTCGCACGGGTGAAACGAGGGTGAGTTTATATGCGTGGAAAGATCGTCTCGGTAAGCCCCCCAGTTTAAGATGGACCAAAGCAAGGAGAGAGAAAAAAAAGACCTGTGTCCCGGTTTTCGTCTGTTGATGTTGCGAATCTGCGGTTTATAGTACCGGGAGCCGGAGGTGGCGGGGGATGTTGAGCACGTTTCGCTAGCTCTTTTGGACCGGCGCGGTGCGGGGGTGGAGTCTGACTGTCATATTTGGCTTAGCTCCGGACGGGAGCCGCGCTTATTCGTCGAGGAGGCTCGATTTGGGAGGGGCTGGCCTGGGCTTTTGAGGTGGTTTGCGGGTACCGGTACTTTTGGGCGGACGTCGAGGCAACGGCTCCTCCCGAAGCCGTAGGGCTGGGGTGTGGCTGGCGACTCTGGTCGCGAAGCAGCAGATCCCAGGACGGCGGGATCTGCGAGTATCGAGGTTATCTCGCTGGACGACGGCTGTGGGGTTCCTTCCTCTGGCGGGAAGCTGCGGGCCGGTATGATTTACCTCGGTTCGATGGCGCCGTCTCCTCCGCCGCTTCCCGGGCGCTTCGGGACGCGATGAAAGCAGCAACCCCAAGGCGGCGGTATCCGGCTTCGATACCCGGCATCGCAATACTTTGGCTGTCTCGGGGCGGTTTCGAAGCGACGTCGCTTCAGAGGGCTCTCCTGTGTCCAATTAGAGCACCCGGTGACTGGGCTGGTCGGAGGAAAGATGCGCCGTTGGGCATGCCTGCCCACCCTGGTCGTCAGAGCCACGATATCGAAGCTGGCGTGGGCGGCTGCCGTCCGCTTAGACGCTCATCCATGTGGACATGTCGTCTCGCCCCTCGGCGGTGTCCAGCTCCCGGGAAGGAGCCTATCCCAACACTCCCCTCGATCTGGCGCCGACATTCTCGGTGCTCGTTCACAAAAGCTAGGAGCCCACATACGGGGGACGATCTCGCGTGCTCGATCAAGTTCCAACGCTCCCGAGGACGAGCAGCACGACGGGCTTTATACCACCCCTATCCCGGGATCTTGCTCCTCGGCCTACGACGAGCTATTAGCCCACGTCTCCCGTGACCGCCGGCGCGGGTTCTCCTCCATGCTTACAGACTCACATCCATTACAGCAAGTCTCCGCCAGTTTCTTATTCAGAGTCCTCTGCCGGCTCTCGGGACCCTCGCATACCCGTGCCTTGCGCATCCCGCATTCCGTATCCCCTCGACATCTCCCCGGCAGCACAGCATGGGCGCCCGCAGGTCTTATATCCCCTCCCGCGCCTCCACCTTCCTCCCCCCCCACCATACAACTCATGCAGTCATCGATATCCAGAGATACCTCTCCGGAACTCCGAGCATGTAAGCTTCTCCGCGCTCCGGAATGCGTCAGCCCTGGGGCCCGGAGAGTCGGGCTGGCGGGCTCGGGGGTTAATGTCGTCGTTCATGCAGGTATCCTAGACACCCGCGACGCCCGGAAAATCTCCAACCCCGACCACCAGACGTCCCCTCGGACCCGGAAGTGCTCCTCCTCCCCCCAGCGGGTCATGGCGCCGCCAGCCCCTCCATTTCGGCGTGGCGTACTCCTGGGACCCGTTCGCCTTCGGGAAACCAACCTCCCAAGCAAGGTCAATGCCGAAGGGCGGTTCGCGGGCTGCAGACGCGTCCGGAAATATTGATTGCGAGGCGTTTCCGGCCGCCGTCTTTTTTTTCCTTTTCGGTGCGGCTGAGTCTCTGCGAGCGAGCTTTGTGGGGATTAGGGGCGTCCTCCGAGGGGTGGTTGCACAGATGCGGCTTGCGTGCGGGAAGCGATCGACGAAGCGGATCGTGGGAGGGAGTGAGGAATGGGGGTTTGGGATTGGGAATGGAGATGCACGTCGGATGGCGGCTGGGGACTTGGTTGAGGGGAGGGGGGTGGGAGATGATGGTGTAAGTCGGTGTTGACTAGTATCAGGCGGATACAGTCGTCCCTCTCGAGTGTCCCCTGGAACTGAGGCAGGTCGAAGAGTCCATCTCGCCGTCTAGTCCGTGGAAGATGCGGTGATAGCCCGGATCAGCCACGCATACATCTCGGCAAGAAACCCCTCGGGCCATGGAACCCGGAACACGCTCGACGCCGCCTTCGATCTCCGCGGTTGCAGAACCCCGCCGGTCCAATCAGAGCGTTATCGTCGCTTGCGTTCCGCCTCGGGGCTCCCCTTTCGTCACCTGGGCTCCCCCGTTACACGCAAGCCACTGTTTCGAGGCTAAGGGGCGGGAAAGGTGCATTGGGGCTCCAGTGGGACTATGACTAGCTTGGGTACCGCTCGGTACTGGAGTTGGCGGTGGATAGGAGGCTTCGTCAGCCGAGACAGGAGGGGGGGAGGGAGGCGCGGCGGGTTGGCTGGGGTTGGCTGGAGGGAGGGGGTGACGATTGGTGCGAGGGAGGGTACATGGACAGGTCTGGAAGAGGTACTGTCCAGGAGTTATCGATGCACTACCGCGTGGCCAATGAAGGAGTTGGAAGGAGGGTGCTCGGGGATGAGCGTACTCTCCAGAAGCCCGACAACACTGGTCCCTTCTCCCTTCCCAGGACTCACAAGACCCTACCCTTGAGCATCACAAGTACGTCCCGCCAAGGACACACCCCCAGCTCAGACAACACCGACCAACACGCTCAAGACAACCCCACTTCTTTCCGCCCCGTCCTCCCTCTCGTACCAACCCCCCTAGAAACCCACAGGAGCAAAACTCCCCGTCAACCAACCCCCGGACAGGTGAGCTGATCCACCAATCCGAGCATCCCGAGCCCCTGGCGTCGAACGAAGCCTGAAGAAGGGGCGTGTGTCCGCCGAACCACGCAAGTCTCGTTTCACATACCCCCCTTCCCTCTCCCCCTCTCTCCATCGCGCAGGAGCGAAGTGGGACCGGTACGGAGGAGCGCCTCCGAAAGGGGAAGAAGCGTGTTTGTCTCCGCCGTGTCTCATACCAGCCACGAGACATGATCAGCGGCCCTTTCCCCTCCCCCCTTCCCGTTGGTATGGGCATCACTGTGGGACTGTCGCCTGGGCGTCTGTCGTTGAAGATACCCTATAGGGGAAAGTACGTGTGGTTCACCTCTCGGCACAGATCGGGAGCGTTATGAGAAGCTCCTCGTCAGCAAGCCTCGTCTCTCTTCCCCTCCTGGCATGTCCTGTCGTGCCGGGAGGTGATCCCCATCACACGCGCACAAACCCCCCTCCCCCCGCGGAAAGGGACCTTCTCTCGCTCTCCTGCCTGTGTGACTCCTCCCTTATTCCCGCCCTCGGAGCATGTTAATAGCGGGGATCAAGGAGGGGGGGTAAAGGAAGGAGGCGGGGCGAGACATTGGAAAAAACAACTGGTTAGTCAGGAAGAGGAGGGGAAGCGGGCGCTGTCTTGCGTGTTCACTCCTTGCTATTATCCCAAGGGAGGCTTTGTAGCGTGATCGGGCGGGGATGGCGGAGACGATCAGGGGACCTCGACCGTTCCGAGTCCACGTGCTGTCCATGACCACGTCTCTCAAGCTCGGGATAGCTCCCAGTCCCAGCACAGGACAGGACTCGGGGTATGGGTGCTTCTGCTGCTGGGAGTCGACAGCCACCTACCCCTCCTTGACTCCCATCACACCACCGCGTCCACCCACCCTCCTCTACCTACACTAACACAGCCTAGACCCAAGGCCCATCGCCATGTGGGCGGGCTAAGGCTAGACGACCACCTCTCTCCCCTCCCTCCTGCAGTTCTAAGACTCGGCCCTCCTAGCGTCCGGGACCAACGCCCCAGCACCCCACCCAAGAGCCAGGATAGAATCACTTGCTACGTTCCCCTTGTATCCCACTTGCTCGTCCATTTGGGCGCTCCGTAAATGTAAACCGATCCGCTGGATACGAATACATGGCAATGAAGAGGCAGTCCCATCCACGGAGGACCTTTCCACGTCTAATAGGTGTAGTTGTATAGGTTGAAGCAACTCGAGCTGAGCAAGCTGAGATCCATGGCAGATACCCCTCCCTATCCGCCCCGCACAAGACTCCCCTCCAAACAGCTTTCCCGCCCTTTCCCTCTTTATCCGCCTCACCCGCTCCTCCCAATCATGACCGACCTCAGCACAGTAGAAACACTAAGTCCAGAAACCATCAGACAAACTTTCCACCATACACCCCTCCCCCCCCTCTCCACCGATTCCACTCCCCCCTAGCCAGATCCGTCAAAACACAGCCCGTCGGCCGCCGCCCGAACTCAAACGCCATGACCCTCCAGCGGCGAAGAAAGCATCATAGCTCCGAGCTTGAGAGCTCCCTCGCAAAGTCAGAGCGTCAGAGGGGGATATCGTAGACCTCCCTCCGTTGAAACTCTCCATTTTTGCTGTGTTGACCGTTGGACTGTTCGCGTGGGGCGCTGTAAACGAAGATACGCCGGTTTGCCATTTGCCCTATGTAACCCCTATCCCTATCCTTATCCCAGCCCTATCCCTGAAAACCCCCGACGAAAAAGACAAACACCAGCCCATGCGAGCAGGAATATAATCTAGAAAACAGAAGGAACCAAGAGCAAAAGCAAGGCACACGGAGAAAAGTCATTACAATAAAAAGTAGCAAAAGAAGCATTTTGATGTGCGAATCCCCTATGATACCCGGCCCATCTCCAAACCCCCTTTCCCTGGCGCCCCGAAAGCTGATACTCCCCAAAAATTCCCGTTCCCAGTTCGTTTTTGCAAGATTCCCATTTCCCGTTGTTTCCCGAAACCCCGGTTCCGTTTCCTGTTCCCGTTTCCCGTTGCGATGCTATATTTGGTTGTAATAAAACAGTATGTAAAGTAGAAGTCTCCCGGCAGGAGAATGAAATAATCAAGTACGAAGCAGAATATGTTCCGCAGATGCGAATGCTTTCCGGCGTGCTCGGTCGTCTCGAAGCTGAGTAGACGGCAGAGTGGTGAGTTCCGTCACCTCGTCAGATCCCGGTTTTGGTTAAAGGTCGGGTCGGGCATGGTATCGCCGCCGTGCGGCCTCGAGGCCGAGTCGTTCGCGTCTCGCCTCGACTTGGAGCTGTCCTTGCTGGCCTCAGTATCGCAGCCCTTCACAAGACGATGCCGCTTTTCACCCGTTCGTCAGCTTGCATTCTTATTCAACTTCTGTGCTTCTGGTGTGGCATTTCTCAGGGGCGTATGACTCGCCACCCGGGGAAGACCCCTTACCTTGAGTGCATCTTTACGCGAGAAGGACTTATCGCAGGAAGAACAGGGGAAGGGCTTCACCGCAAGGTGAATCCTCTTGTGCCGCTTCAGATCGTGGTTCCTGTTGAACGACTGCGTGCACTGGTCGCAGCTGAACGGCCGCTCCTGCTGGGGCTGCTGCCCCCCGTACATCCGGTGCGTCATCTGCCCGTAACCCGGATGCATGTTCATGCCCGTCACCAGCGACATCTGACCCCCGGGGTTCCCCATGTTGGACATGATAGGCCCACCCATGTGCGGCATGTGGGAGTATTGATGGTACCCTCGGTAGGACTGCGGAGGCGCCATCCCCGACGGTGGGATCATGGATCCTAGAGGTCGAGGAGGGCCGGTCGACGACGTTTGCGGGTGGGCCGAGGAGCCCTGCGGCGGGGAGGCGTATGACTGGAATGTCGACGTGCTCGACGCGGAGACGGGTGTGTAGTAGCTCTGAGACGGCGGCGACCTCGACTGCGAGTAAGGATCGATCGGACCGGGCCCGGCGCCCGGAGAGGCCGTCGCCGGCGGTTGGGCATTCGTGGGCGTCTGCGAGCCGAGCATGCTGCCCTGCGATGACTGGCTATGGCGGTGAAGTCCAGGAGGCGCTGATGCCGCTCCGGACAAGCCACTGCCGCCTGGGATGCCAGGGAGGATCCCGCCGCCGCCGCCGCCGCCACCGCCGCCGTGGCTCCCGGCGCTCGGGCCCATCCCTAATCCTCCGCCTGCACTCCCGAGATTGTTTCCACCGCCGGAATCCGCACCTCCCGACGGCGCCGTCGAGTATGACTGGTGGGTGTGGTCGTACGGAGCATGGGGCATCCCGTCGATGCCGGCCGTCGGCGACTGCGGGTTCCGCGAGCCGTAGGGGAGAGACGCCGGTTGCCCATACACCCTCGTGTACCCCGGCTGCGACAGCGACTGGCCCTGCTGGTTCGTCGAGCCAAAGGTGTAGGAGCTGTTGCTCGTCCCCGGAGTGGGCCAGGAGCCGTGGGAGTGGCCGTAATATCCGGACAGGCCGGCGCCGGAGCCGGGAGCTTGTGAGCTTCCAGTGTTGGTATTGGACAATGGACTCAGCCCATCGCTCGTCACCCCTAGAGGTGGAGTCAGAATACTGCTGCCAGGTGCGGGATGCGAAAAGGACGAAGGCAGGGACGCTGCGGTAAAAGGTTTAGGATGCATACTGGGAACATTTGCTGGCGTGGGGAGATGGAACTGCGGGAGGCTGGTGGCCGCTTGGCGTCGAGAAGAGAAGCTCGTCGTGTCCATGGCCGTGGTCATCGTCTGGTTTTCTCGGCCGCGGCTTCTCGCTCGCTGCCCGAGACCCTCCCTTTTGGAAGAAAGAGACTCTCGCGGTAGGTCCGTTCCCGTCAGCGGTGAAATCGTCAGCTAGCCAATTCTATCGAGATCCTGCTGTCTTGGCAGCCATAAGGTCCCGTAAGCTGGCTGTCCCGGGTCGTCCGCTCTGTCTGGTTTTTGATGGCCTTGTCAGCAAGCTGGTGCCAGCCCCCTTATTTTTTTCCAGTTGTTTCGGATGAGGGGCTGCCTTGGGAAAAAAAAAAGATATGTCAAGACGTTGCTTCTTCTGCCGCGGCAAGACGATGTGGGCACGTTGAAGATTCCGTTCGAGGAGGAAAACGGCCGAGGAATCTTAAGTGTCCCACCGCAGGAGATGGAGGAAAGTATATATACGGAGTGTTGTCTGGAGAGCGTGGGAGTAGTGGGTATATACGTACATCTGCGTCTGGAGGGAGGGGGGGGAAGAGGGACGGGGTTCCAAGGGTCCGGTCCGCAGGGTGTACGACGTTCCGTGAGCACAAGAGCTTGAGGCAGGACTGGGATGATCCTGCCTTTTCGGAACGGCAGCTGAAGGAGTATGGTACAATCGTCTTTGGGAGCGAAAGTTGGGGTTGGACAGGGGAAAGAGGATGGAAACGAGTGCTGGGTCCAAGGTCCCGATGGGAAATACCCTCGGTGGGGAGAAGAATATGGGGTTCGAGGAGAGTTTAACGCTAGGCGAGAATGAACGACTCCTTTCGCAAGCTCTCGACAAGCCGATCTGTTGCCAGTACTTGGTTGGTGAGGATGACTGCAAACATCCATTCCAGACTAACCCAGTTCGCTCGAGGAGATGGGAGACAGGGATTAAGAGACCCATCGCTGGGGGCTGAGGGAACCCGCCGGGGCAATGGGCCAGGGTGCACCATTGACTGGGGGGGCCCAGCCTAGTCGGGATGGGCTGCACAGTGGCTTTGAGTTTAATGACAAGCCCGTGTGCGTCAGGGTACACGGGGGGGGGTGTGTGGAGAGACCGCATCCACCGAAGCTGGGGATGCCCAGCCTACCGTGAGCTAATGCTGCAAGCGCGAGTCCGTCGAATGTCTCCGTCGCTTGCCTCCCCTCGAGGCCAGCACTAATCTCAAGAACTAGACGAGACGGCATGCTCATGGTCACTTGTGAAGGTGCTGTGAACAGGGCCGGACCGTTATGCGGTACTTGTATTTGTAAGTTGAGATGAGCTGACAGTTCCAGCTCAAGTAATTAATCGCCCGACAGCGACACCCCGACCTTGGCGGTACGCCGGTACATGTACCGTAATCGTGCTTCCGCATGCTTGTATGGGCAGGGACTTATATTGGGTCTTCGGGAAAGTACCGAATTAGTTGACAGGGTCGCTCAGGGAGAGACAGATGAGTGCAAATCCCTGGCATTCACGAAGAGGGCTCTTCACCATTGGCGTCGCTCCCATCAACGACCAGACACGACACGTTGCTTGACGAGCAATGGCCTGGAAAGGCGAGACTTCACTCGGACACCCTGGGGATGGACGGGGCAGGCGCCACCCAGGCCCCTCCGGGACGGCCGCTCCTGTTCTCGAATCCCCTCATCAAGGGCGCTCCGGGTGCCTTTCGACCAGTAGCTTTCGATGGCAATAATAAAGAACGTAATCATGCTGACCGAAGTCAAAAAGTATGTTGATGCCAGGGCCAACTCCCGTCAGGTGGCGGTCATGCGCTAACCACGCCGTTCCCACCTGGCTTTGGTGTGGGAGTAGCGAGATCCATCGTGCCTTGTGGCAGTTCGCGCTAAAATTGGCTTCGCTCCCAATGGTCGAAACCTTGTTCAGGCGGCCCCATTCTGGCAAGGCCTCGCTACTTCACAGCATTCACAGCAATGGAATGCCGGGCCCGACTGCCACATCGAGTCCGAGACGAGTGATACCACATTCTTTGAGACCGCCGGTTCTCCGGAGGCAGGTGCAACTCGGGAAACTCGCGAATCGTCGTGGCCGTGAGAGGTAGCGGGTAGGGACACCAGGGAAGCTGCGACCCAGTGATTTGGCTCGGAGTCTCATACCCCGATAATACATCAGTTTACTGTCTTTGACTTCAGGGGTGACGGCCGGTGAGATAATATCTCTGTGTGAGTGGAAGCGTCGATTGTAAATCATGGATATTACAGCACGCACAAGCGGGATTCTGGTCCTCGGAAATCTTGCCCCCACCCTGGGAATCGCCGAGTTGCGGAGTACGAGGTACTTTGATGGTCCAGACACATTGAGGGGGTGGGGTGTGGTTAATCGAGGATGGTATCCGCGTTACCCACGCGCCAATATGTGCCCAACACTCGCCCCAGCGAAGAAGCCGGTGGCACCGTTATCATTGTGCCTTCCTGTGTAGATCGGTCAAGTGCGATACAGATGCTTGCGGGATTACGCGGCTAAGTCCTGCTACCCACCCTGATCTTTCCCCGTTGCTCAAGCTGCTCCTTCCCCTCGACCTTAGAAGCAGGTTCTACATCGAAGGTTCTAGGGGACGGCAGGAGCGCTCGCTCAAAATCGAGCTTTGTGCCGGCATTACCCAGTACATCTATGTACAAAAACCCATGCGACGGACAAAAGATTGCGCGGCTCAGCAAAACCATGGTGCTAGTGGAGCTAGCGCGGCTGTACTTCGTACCCACAAGGAAGGAACACCCGCCCTACGGCAGGCCTTCCGGTAGGTGAGGCAGGAGACGCTAGGGGTTCCGCTGTAAATCACCCCGTATTGAGTACTTTGATACCTCCTCGTTTGAAGGACGACTGTGAAGACGTGACGTCCCGGGTGGTTCCTCGAGAACGTGCGGGAGAGAATGCAACTCAGGTCTTCGGCTTGACCTACCGGCCTGGGTGACTCCATCCTCATCCTTGCACAATAGTTTCCTGAATCCTCTCACCGTCTTACGCAAACGAAACGCAAATACTTCGTAATAGAGACAATCACCTCGGCGGAACAAGCATCTGTCGACGCATGCCGTTCTTGCCGCCCTTTTTCGTCGTCTTGCGCATTGCGCTTTGTTGTCCCCCTCGGCGCCGACCAGTAAGATCGGGGTTCCGGCTACCCCGATCCGGTATAGCGCCTTTCCGACTCACCGTTCTTGACAGGGACCTCGTCCAATAATTGGCACTGAGCCGCTACCCCGGAACCGCGTGAATTTGCAGCGACGACATCCCTTTTACGGGGTGAATGTTCCTCCGAACAATTGTGTCTTGCGGAGTGGTGCTCGTGCGCGGATTACTGTGCGTGCAGGCACAACCTGGCGGCATCTCCTGGGGCGGCCCAGACGAGGAAGGAACTCTCAAAAGGTACCCGAGTCGGGCAGGTGATGGACGACGCGCTGAAGACTCGCGAGATTCAGCCCGAAGGCTAGACTCCTAAGATCGCTTCCCCACTTAGCGATACGACACTGGAGCCCCCAGCAGCCTTACCTCGCCACCGTTCCAGGATTCATTTCTCGCTCCGGTTATTGGATGCACGCCATTCAGGCCAGGACGGGAATGGCTTTTCCCATCCCACCATCATCGCTCAGAGGCGCGTAGCATCGCGCCGCTGGGCGCCCCACCCAAGCCCAAGAGACGTCAAAGACGGCGCGGCGTCTGGGGATGTTTATTTCGGACGACGGAAGCCCTCCGTCCCTCGAGGGAACCGACGGCAACCTCCGTTCGTGTGCCGCAGTACATGAGGTCTCGGGAGGATTAAGGTTCGCTACGTTGCGCAATCCTCGAGTCCTTGGTGTGATTACCCCCGCATGCCCCCGCCCGAGCTGACATTCCCGGAAGGGAGGAAGAGAGAGGAGGTGGGCTACCGGCGAGGCATCTGTGTGACCTTACTTACCGCAGCTCGAGATTGGACACGCCGTGCGAGGTGCTCTGCGCCGACATCTCGAGATCCCGCATTACAGCTTCTTGAGACAACACAAAGCAAAGAGCAAACTTCATCTCCGTGCTGTATCCTCCGAATACAACACGGCTGATCGTCGCGTCATACAAGGACGCAATATAGCGGAGAGGGGCATGGCAGGTTGCATCTTCCCAGCTGAAGGTCCCGCCGGAACTTGCATTTGATTGATTGCTGATTGCAGGAAGCTGGGCCCGTGCAGGGGGAAGGGTGTGGGGCGGGGGCGTGTGCAATACCCGTGTGGGTTTCCGAGCATTCGAACGATGCGAGTGGAGGGACGGGAACGTCTCTGTAACCCCACGGGTGACCCGTGATTCGAGATTGCACGACAGTTCCGGCCTTGGGTAGCATCATGTTCCGCCACCGCCGTTGAGCGGACCTGGAGCGCGGGTCCCTCCGTGATGCGGATCTGCCTGCTGTCGTTGGCGGGAATGTGATCCTTCGGCTTTTCGCCGATGGGCGCCGGGGAGAGCCGCCACGGCTGCAGATGATAATCAGAAACGCGGCACAGGAGGCGAGCGCATTGGTCTGGACCCTCCGGCTGAGGCTGACTTGGCTTGAAGGCTGTGTGATCGCATCGGCGGACACCCACTCATACCCCCAACCCTCGTCCAATCAGTTCGCGAAGGTGGGCGGAAATCTCCCTGCCTCCCCTGTCCGCCGATTCCCGCATTGGGAGCGTGATGCACATCAATAATAGCGTTTGCTTTTCCCTTCTGTTTTGGGCAGTCAACGGTGTTTCCTTTTTTCGCGCCGGCTGAGGGGCTGGGTTTGCGGGTACACGTCTGCGGCGGATGTACACCACGAGACGAGCGTTGTCGGGTATGCAGAGGATGATCGTGAGAGCGTCATTCCCGTCGGCCCCAACACTTTGGGACTTGGCGACTGGTGCGGCAGTGTGGTGGGATCGTCCGGGATCGGGAACGCAATCCCCGCCGCCACCACCGAACCGTCGACGGCACATTGCCGGACGATCTTGATTTAGTCGACGGCGTGGCATTCATCGTTCTTTACCATGGCTTGCTTTTGACAGGGGACGGAAGAAGCAGCCCGCACGCCTGGGATCCGCCCCCAACCGTGGCTTTCCAGCCCCCGACGACACCAAATAAATTCTCGTCGTCGGCGGCGGTGGGATGCAAGCCCTCGAGTCCTCAATCAGGGGATCCCCTTTTTTTGGTCCGGAGGGAGGAACATGAGCAGGGGGGTTTCACGCATTGGGAATTCGTATCTGTGCTTCGGTGGAGGATCTGATGGGATGGCGTTGCAATGGGACGGAGGGGCAGATGACTTGACTGGGATCCGGGGCCCAGAGGATCCCCAGGGAGGGGCTGTTGGGATGCACGATGAGATAGAGGGCGGGCTGTGCTTCGCGTGTGAGGAGCAGAACGAGGGCTCCAAGTCGTGGTACCCCGGTGCACATGCGAGTCAGGCAAGGCCCGCTAGGAAAATTTCTGGTTCCCGGGTTATGGGTTGGAGCAGGGCGGAGATATTTTGGGGAGAGTGCCGTTCCGTTTCTCGCTAATGCGTGGTGCTGGGATGTGGGGGTTACAGCAGGGGCCGTTGATACGAAGTATCTAAATGTGAGTGTGACAATATTGGCGATCGGCTGTGCTTCGTTGCGCAACTCCGCGCCCTCCAGCTTGAAAAGAGTTTTTTATTGACCATGAGAGATTATAGAGATCATTCTTCGTACGGATATTCACGCCTACGTGTGAATTTTAAACGTAGACCTCAGCCCGTGATCGACATGTCAGCGAGAGCGGGCCGCATTGCGCTACCGAAGCCAAGAGCCAAGAGTACGAAGCCCCACGGCCACGACGCGTCCCAGATGATCCCAGTTCTTGATCCCTGCGAGTTGTTTCGCCGGCGCCACCTTCGCCCAGGTCCCGGGCGGGCGGTGCGCCGAGACGCTTGTCTCGACTCGGAACTTTTTGACGAGGGTGCTGCGCCTCCGTCGCAACGGCGTCTCTCGTACTAATATTAAAGAGTGATATCGGAACAGAGCACCGGGTCGACCAAAGCCTCGTTGATGTCACGTACTCGGCTGTACCCCGTAGTATCGAGATCGGGGTAGGACGACGAGCTACAACGCTGGTCGCGGTGGGAAGAGCACAAAGCGGGCTAGCTCCATCACAAGCCGGGCCCCTGCGGCCGAGATGACGGAGCTGTCAGATTGCCCCCTTCTCGTCATTTCCCGCGCGGGGCGAAACGACCTGTCAGATTGCTGGGAGATGGGGAGGGGGACTGTTCATCCACTTTTGTTTTCGGCTTGGTTGGTCTGGTGGCACGGGATGTTGTGTGGTACCGTTCCTGGGCGCTGAACGGGGGCGTTTCCGCAGCTTGATGAGTGTATTTGGGCTTTTGCTGGTGCGTATAGGCGCTGATCAGCACGCCTTTCACCATTTTTAGCTGATAGTTGGCAGTTATGCGTCTGTGGTTGTGTGTGCGCCCGCAGTCATCACATAACTGTTGCATAACTGCTAAGAAGCGAGTTTGCTCAGCAAAATACGAAGGGGTTATCCAGGGATCCTGTCAGCGGCGTGACGGACGAGCGATGAACCACGGATACAAATGGAAACAAGTCTTACGCCACACGGGCTTCTCCGCGAGTCTCATGGACACTGGATCCATGGCAAACCGCGATGCAGATCATTTCTGCGTCCTCACTTACAAGTGGAAGCCGGGTGGACGCCTCCTCTTCGCCGGGCGACTCTTGGCACCCGATCGTCGTGCCGCCCCGCGGCCGAGCTAGGGAAGGTCCGTCGCGCGCGGCGCGAAGTTAGATGCGATCCGCGCCGACTGCACTAGTACGGAGGAAAGTCTGATTATAGCGTGTGCTGGTACGGGACGGTACGTGGCTGCGGTGAAGGTTTCTGCACCCCGCCGGGGGGGGGGGGGGGGGGGGGGG
>JAGFNX010000487.1:0-17449 GCA_017657125.1 Scopulariopsis brevicaulis
ACAACAACACCAGGCTTCGCCGAAGTTTTCGGCACATCGCTCAGCTTTTTAGGGCCGAGAATCCCCTCCGTGGCAGGCCGGGGTGGGGGGGAGTGGGGGAGTGAGGGAACGTGGCTGCAGGGTCTTGCGCTGTTCCCGCCGTTCCCTCCGAGATGCTTTGCTGGCCCGCGGGCCCTTGTCGGGGCGCGCCTTATGGGTGCGTGACAACCCCAGGCACGGGCCGGGGATCTTCCTCGCATCGGGATCATACCCAAGGGTGGTGAAGCCAGCTTTGGTATTGGCCAGAGGTAGGCTCACCTGCCGCGGTTGTGGGGATTGGCAACGGCCAGTGATGGTCACGTTAGAGAGGAGCCCACCCACAGCAGTCGTCTTTGAGCCAGTTGTATTTATCGATGACGTCAGGTCTATCTGGGGTGCATGAAAGTACTCTATGGAGGGTCACATTGTGGTTCATGTATCGCGACTTCCCCGCCGGATCGGCATCCTCTGCCAGGGAGACCTCTACCGCCACCGTCGCCACTCCCAGGACTTCACGGATCAGCGTGGTGAGTCGGTGTTCCCGAACCAGATTTGTCACTAGACATGACCTGTCTCGGCGGTCGCCCCGCCGGGACACTAGAGGGTAAGGGCAACAGAGAAGTTAGGTATAGCAGGTGAGCAGGCAACAAAGTGAACGATCAGAATAGTCTTGTCATTAGAGAATTATCGCTACTTCTGTCAGCCATAAGGGCACGCCGGGGAAGGGACTTAACAGACGTCGCTGTTCGATCGGAGGAGGGAACATATGCGAAGTCAAGAGTCAATAGTTCTGCTAGCAGTTGGAAGGCGAAGGAATAGCTTCAGTCATTAATAAAGGGCTATCGCTAGTCTTGTCAGCCATAAGGGCAAGCCGAGGGAGGGGACTTAACAGACGTCGCTGTTCGATCAGAGGAGGGAACATGTGCGAAGTCAACAAAGTCAGTTTGAGGGTCTCTGGGGTTAGCGGGCGATGAATAGCTTTATCATTAACAAAAACTATTGCTAGTCTGGTCAGCCATAAGGGCAAGCCGAGGGAGGGGACTTAACAGATCGCCGCTGTTCGATCGCTTGCTGGAGGATTGGAGGGGATGGAACATGGAGGCGATAGGTCAAAGTCAGTGGTAGTTCTAGAGTTAGCTGTGATAATAGCTTGATTCATTAACAATAGCGCTACTGCTACTCGGGTCAGCCATAAGGGCAACGAGAGGGAAGGGGCTTAACAAGGTAGCCGCCGTTCGGGTGTCGTTTCGCGTAGTCGAGCTTTGTCGTCGAGGTGTCGTGAGTCGCATCTTGTCGCATCTGTGTCCTGGGACTCGTGAGTGCGATTGTAAGTGCGATTGTGAGTGCGTTTCGATGGATGGTTCGCATCTAGGCCCGGGTGCGGACTGGATGGGTGTGGGCAACCCGGGCCTGGACACCTCGGTTTGCTCGGGGGTCCCTCAAGGGGAAGAAAGGTGAAAGTGATGACCAGTCACCGAGGGTTCGCCGCCCCGGCAGCTGCTACTGCCAGAGTCACGCGTCCACAGGGTGACACCGTGTCGCCGTTTACTCACGGTTCATCACTCCGGCGACAGAAGACGTCAGGTACTTGCGGCCGATCTTCGAGGTGTAGATGCGCATCGACTTGCCGAAGACGACGACGAACAGGAAGGTGGCCGTGCAGCCGACGGACAGGAACGCGGCGGTGATGAAGCAGTTCTGCAGGCCCATGTTGGTGTACCAGGGCGTGATGGCGTAGTTGAAGCCGAAGCCGATGGTGTTGCGCATGATCATGATGGACACGGTCGTCTCGCCCGCGAGGTCCTTGAAGCAGTCGACGTTGTACGCGGTCGCGATGGACCCGCCGGTGACAACACCGAACGTCAGCATCCCGAGGCCGAAGACGAGACCTACCCAGTGGATGTTCTTGTCGGCGCCCACGCCCCAGAGGATCAGGCCCGCGGCGGTGATGATGGCCGAGAAAGTGAGGGGCCAGAGGCGCTGCTCCGCCTCACGGACACCGTTGTTGCGCCGCGCGAGCCAGAGGGTCAGCTTGTCAGCGAAGTGGCCGGACCACAGGCACGCAAAGGCGGAGCCGATGATGGGCCCCGCGTAGACGGAGCCGACGAGGGCGGCGGACCAGTTGTAGGGCGGGCTGCTGAGGATGGGCGACGCGGTGCTGTTGAGCACGTTGTACCAGGCCAGGTTGATGCCGTAGAGGAAGCCGGACCACGTGGTGCAGGGGAAGGTGAGGATGTAGATCAGGGGCCGGTAGGACATGGCGAACATGTCCTTCACGGTCGGGCGGCCGGGGAGGCTCCGGAAGAGCCTGAGGCGGTCCCAGGTCAGGAGGACCGGGCTGACGTCCGGCTGCGGGACGTGGTTCCCCGCGCGGATGCGCATGACGGGCACGTGGACGCCGGAGTTGATGGACCCGCTCTTCTTGCGGCCGTCATCGTCCGAGTGGCTGCTCGAGTCGGAATCCATGATGGGAGAGTGCTGGACCCTCGGGGCGGCGTGGCGGAAGTACATGGTCTCCTCGAGGAAGAAGAACATGATGACGAAGAAGACGGCGCCGACGATGGCGCCGAAGTTCATGGTCCAGCGCCAGCCGTAGGCGTCGTTGAACCAACCGGCGACGAGCGGGGCGATGAAGGTGCCGGTGAAGAGCATGAAGACGTAGACGCTCATGTAGGTGCCGCGGTTGTGGGCGAAGAAGAGATCGGAGACGACGACGGCGGGCAGCGCCTCGAAGGGCGAGGCGGCGAAGCCGATGAGGACGCGGTGGCCGTACCACTCGCCCGCGGTCTCGGAGTAGGCGGTCCAGACGCAGAGGGGCACCGTCAGGAGGATGGACAAGAGGAAGACGCCGCGGCGGCCAAAGGTCAGGGCGATGGGCTGCCAGAAGAGGCAGGCCCAGCCGAATAGCAGGATCATGACGCCATTGCCCTGGACGAGGACCTCGGTGGAGATGCCCGTGTCCTTGGTGATGTCGGCGAGGAGGGAGTACTGCAGTGAAGTGGTGATGCCGTTGCCGATGATGTAGAGGAAGACCATCAGCATGGCCCGCATCTTGCGGGCGTAGGACCAGTTGAGGGGGTCATTGGGGTCGGAGCTGGGCTGGGGGACGAGGATGATGTCCGCCTTGGAACCACTCTCGTGACCGTCGGCCAGGTCGCCGGCCTTGTCGACGAGGTAGACGGTGCCGGGGATCTGATCGGTGTCCTCCATATCGTAGGGTGAGGAGTGTGCTTGCCGGGAGGCGTCAAGAGGGCGGGAGGAGGAGGCTTGGGATGAGGTGGAGGAAGGGTGAGACGAGGGGGGAGGCGATGGGTGTGACATTGGCATGGGTCTATGGTCTTTAAGGATGTGGAATCGATCTGGCTATGATGAAGTGCCGGGTGTTTGGGGGGACTTGGCTATTGTAACGTGCCAGTGAAACCCTCTCGATGGTATGCTATGGTCTAACACACGAATGGGGTCGATAGATAAAAAGGGGCGGATGATGATAAGACTAGACTCGTCACTCTCACGAAGGACTCATAAAAACGTAAGTGGTATCAATAACAAAAGGGAGACAGATGGTTAGGAGGAAGAGTAGCAGAGTGAGGTTCGCAGAAATGTCGGACGTTAAAAGGGAATCCAAAAGGGGGAAGAGTGATCAGGAGGCGAAAAATCTTCGGGGGCATTCGATTGTAAGACGTGCCGAGCATCAAGCGGGATCGATGCAAATCGGCTTCCGCGGTAATATCCCGCGTCGGGGGCCCCGATGACGTAGTGGGGCCTTGGCGGCCGCTGCTTCCCCGCAGACCCTTGTGGGTCACGTGTCCGGGTTCCGGGCGGATTCATAGGCCAACGTCGCGTCTTGGCCGATATTGGTCATATAAGATTGTAATTCATAGGTAATGGCTTGCGGTAATAAAGGCTCGAACTTCCGAGCCGACGCCAAGACTCCTTCGCCAAAGAACCCCCCCGCCTCCCATGTGCCCCTGGCCCCACGGCGTTCCCGGTCCACTTTCTAAGGGACAGGGTAGTGTGCCACTAGCTGTGGGGCAGCACGAGGGGCCCCACACGCGCATCCCTTGGCGCAGGAGTACCGAGTACGGTTACGTAGTTAGTCAGTGCCCTCACGTGCTGCTGTGTGAACCCTGCGTCCCGGTTTTTACCCCGCGCTAAAGCAGCCCGAGTACATTGGGATGCGGCATGTAGGCGCGATTGTGAGATGGGGTTTTCCGACGGTACATGTGGCATTGCTTGAGGAAGGTGGCTGATAGGGGTTAATGAGGCCGAGACCTCGTACGTCGCAATCAGCAGGTGCGGGGGGAAAAGGAATCCCTTAGCTTAAACGTGTCTCAGCCAACCATGGCACAGTAAAACTTTTTTCCGGTCTTTATTGTGGGTCCCTGTCTTGGCGTGCAGGGGTAAGGCGCAGTGAGGGTCCCGTCTGCTTCAGTTGAGGGCATCCCTTGGGACGTGCAAGGAGTACCGAGTGCAACGTATCCATACGCCCTGACTCGAGTCCCGATGGGTGGTCCCTCGTACGTTATGTGACGACGGGCTCGAACAAATACTCGGGACCCTCCTGGTTGGCGGGCGCCACCTCTCATCGGGGTCGAATCCGCCGAGCGCTGGGTCGGCCCGGATGTGCCGGACCTTGAGACACGACCCCTCAGCTTAGGTCACGTTGGGAAGGTCTCATATCAGCTAGTGCGCTGGCCGCACATGAGGGGACTACACTGCCCCATCTACTCTACGTATTACTAGTACTGGAGGTCCGCGAGACGGCGCTAGGACATGGACGGTTCCACGCCAACAACCGCACTATTGTCGGGTAGGAAAACCGGCAGCGATCGATGACGGGCCTCAGTTCCTGGCATCCAGCCATCGAGTGTTTCGTCCACGTCAGTCATTCACACGACTGCAAGGTATAACAGCGAACCTGTCGCCATGTGTCGTCTATGAGCTTGATTTTGGTATCCTATATTCTAACATCTATTATCAGCCGGACCCGTCTAGCATCTATTACCCAAGAAAACCAGCTGCGCACTGCCTGGACCTCTACTGGTCCAGCGTGTGCAATCGAACGCGACAAGATTAGCCCCCCGACGCAGTACGCCATCCCCGAAACGACAAGGGGTAATAATAATAAAAGGTTACGAAAAGAAAGTCAAGTTGTGCTGAAAACGCGGGCAACCGGACTAGGGTGCCCCGTGCCGAGAGTCGGGCACAGTTCCCATCTCGTGCTCCTCGGCGCCCATGCCGCCCTCCGCGGGCGGGGGCCCCGCTGAGACCTTCTTGTCCTTGCTCTTGCTGAGGAACGGGAAGAAGAAGCACGGGTGGAATATGGTGAGGCAGAGGACCGAGATGAGGATCATGGCGCCGTCGAGGATGAGGAACGTCGTCTCGTTTTGCATGAGCTCGTTGCCCCAGCCCTTTTCCTGCTCGGGGATACTGTTGTCTCCGTGTTAGCACGAGATGCGGCCCCGCGCGTGTTGCTAACTGTTCATGGGGTGGGAAATGCTTACCGGTAGACGCAGCGGATGATGATGGCCACGTACGCCACGGTGATGGCGTACAGGAAGATCTTGGTCTTCCTGTCGCTGGGGCCCGCCGGCTTCATGGGGCCCAGATACGGCCCCGGCGCGTCCGGCGCGTCCGGGCCGTCCCCCTGCGCCGTCTGCAGCCTCTCCTGCCCGCGCTTCAGCCCACGGTGGCGGTTCCACAGGTAGTACACCATGAGGCCACCGCAGAACACCATGTTGGCCATCTGGAACACCACGCCGGCAATGAGCAGCGCGGACCCCGTGTCCAGCAGGCTCTCGTCCGCGTTGTCGCCCCCCGTCGCGATGGCGGACACGACGCCGCCGACGGCCTGGATGATGATGGAGAAGAAGTCGGTGCCGACGAAGATCCAGGGGTACAGCACCGGCTTGATGAAGCTCCACTCGCGGCCGTACCACAGGACGAGGTGCTTGAAGGTCACGGAAATGCTGGCGGCCACGAGCGTCGGGCCCAGGATCAGCATTACCAGCTGGATCACGAAGGCGTCGTATATCCACGGGTTGTCGCTGAGTGCGATACGCGCCGCGTAGCCCATCAGCTCGAAGATTGTCCCGATGGCGAGGTACACCGCGAAGGTCCAGGCCCGGGAGCGCACGGCAAGGTAGGCCTGCGCGATGAGGAGGAGGGAGTAGACGGCTACGAAGAAGGCGCAGCCGCCCAGCGAGAAGTAGTCGCCGTAGACGGTCGCCTCGACGGGGCAGAAGGGGGAGACGTCGTCGCAGTTGTTGTAGCTCGGGGCTTGGTACTCGGGCGGGATGGCCCCGTCCGGGATATCGGAGTCGGACATGGCGGCGGCGGCGGAGGGGGGGATTCGTCGGCGCGGGGCGTGATCCGGGGTTGAAGATGTGATGTGCGTATCCCGTCGCCGGCGGGGCAAGGGGAGTTCAAGAAGAGTGGGCCGCCGGATGTCGCCTCGAGGCGTTCGGTTCGTCCGAGTGTGGTTTCCCCGCGGGTTCGTGGACTGACACACGCCAACCGGTGGCGCTGGATAGGGAAACAGGCGAAGGAGAGTTTGCGGGGGTGGCCGTTATGGGTTCACGCGCGGGGCGGGCACTTCTGGGGGTGAGGGGGATATGATGAATGTTTTGAGGCGATCCGGGACGGCCGGGACGCGTGTCAGATCTGACGGCCGAGGAAGAAAAATGGAAGGCGCAATCGCCGCCCCACTGTGGCTCATCAGACGAGTGAGCGTTGCGCGTCCGGCCGCCCTATTCCTCTTGGCATACGATGGGCGACGGAGTCTTTGGGTCGGCGGTGCCGGCGGGAGTCCGCCGTCTACAAGTCAGTGCTAACACCATGGCCGAGAGGTTGTGAAGCACAGGCAAGTACGAGATATGGCACAGCTGACCGCCGCTCAAACCTCATCCGACCAGTTCAGAGGCTCAGCAAGTGCCATGAGCCACGGATAATGAAGGGACCAAAAGGATCGCATGAGACGGCGGAGTAAATCGCCGTCTCCGAAATGACGTACGGACGAAGCCACGAGGCGCAAAATCCTTCTGAATGGAAGGGAAAAGCGGAGCCAAGAAGGAGCTGAAACCACTGCTCGCCCAACCAGCGTTGCCCCTGTCCGAGCTGTGCTCGCATTCGTTGCCCAAAATGGTGTTAATCCACGCACTAAGCCAGGGTGGAACCGGGTCTGTGGGCCCCTGTCCAGTATTCAGCAAGCTCTCTATCCGAGTCCGAGGGAGCGAAGGAGGCGGCGAAGAAAAGAGTGGAGCCCGTCGGTTCGGGTCTCGGATCTAATCTGCCCCTAAGCCCTTCTCGTTCGAGCGAATATTCGGCGTTCGGTGAACGAAGAACGACGGGAGAAAATAAAATAAAATAAGCCTTTTTCTCCATTTTATCGTGGGTCTCGAACTAGCCGGCTACCGAGCAAGCTCCCTCCACCACGGAAGCCAACTGCCGCCCCTTGCGTTAGTCGGCTGCCCAGACCCTTACCCTAATTTATAGGCTGCGGTGTGTGTGTGTGTGTGTGTAGCGTTGTCGAACGGCATAATCCGTTACGGAAAGCTGCGGTGGGGCGGGTTGTGGTAAGGAGGGCGAGGTTGAGGTGGCGCGGGTGATGGATCAGTTACCTGCTGTCGGGTCGGATGTCGGTGTCTCCGGCGCGGGTAACGGCGAACCCTCGGTGGGTAGCTCGGTGGCGCAACGGCTCTGAATTATGGGGCGGTGACAGATCGGACCTCGATTTAGAGTAACGCTCGGGTGGTGTTGCCACAACAGTTGGTTGGAGGTAGAGGCGCATCCTGGAAATGGAGGGACTATGTCCGCCAGTGAGCTGTGCGCCATCGCGGCCGTCCCATGACAAATTGTTATACGGCAACACGGACATGCGCTAAGTAGACGGATGTTTCGGAGCCATTGTATTACAGGCCGTCATGGAACTGTTTACAAGCTGCCAACTTTATGTCGCCCATAGTTACTTGCGGACTGAACAGTGTTAGCGTTCTTCATAGCTCCACTTCCTAGGCCACTGGCCATGTGGTTGCACCAGTTGATACACTCCGCACTTAGTAGTTGGCTCCCCCAGTTGCAGGTACGCATTCATCACGATAGGTAGGCGGGCCCCATCTACTCCGCCGGGAAGCACGGAGTTTAGGACCGCAAAACTTGTCTCCATCGCAAAGTCCTCGTCAAAGTTATTTTACGCAGGTAAAATGTTTCCAGTGATGACGGTGTACATGGCGACGCTAATCATACCCAACAACTTCGTCCAATCGCCCGTTCGCCAGTCCAAGTGAATGGCCGTGACGTTGCCACTGCTGAGGAGGCCATCTTGGAGATTGCGTGTCTCGTCATTTCACCGGGGTTAGCCGCAAATCCGAGGTTTATGACGCAGAAAACAACTGACAGGAGGGGGGTTCCGACTGCATCTAGGGCATGAGATGGTCTCAATGGACGAGCATCACTCCCCAAGGTTCAATATGGAGCCAGGTCTCTTTTCTACGGCGATTTCAAAATCTCGGAAAGAAGTGGGGTGCAATAGGTGCTCTTGAAGAGGAGGCGTACTCCGGAAGATGGCGATTATGCGAACACATCATGTATTAGATGGCTCAGCAACGTCCCTTTGTGCGCCACGATTGTATATCTTCCTTTCGAGTTCCTTTCTAAGCTAGCCAATCCATCACCTGTGTTACTGGGCACGCTGTTGCTGGAACGGGCTCAATGGCGCTGTCCGATGCCAACTCCAAGGGTCCATGAATAGAACCGAGTTCCGTCATCGAGGCCTGCCCCCTCTCGGCTGAGGGCTGGCCACGAGCGCCTCACTTGAGAAAATACCCTCTTATGTGGACTTATGATGAGCGCGTCGCAGGCAATACCACCTACCATTATGTTTGAGACTTATCACTCGATGCCTGACGAGGTAGAGTCTAGGTAGAGTAGTGCGCCGTCACAAAAGGCCTAAAAGCCGAAATACCCATACGTCAAGGACTACTTGAAAACAGATACAGGCCACTTTGTTAACTATATATAGAGCAGGTCTAACCTAAGAGGCGCTGGCCATCCGATGCCTTTTACAAGCACGTATCGACCTCATAAAGCCCATACCAGTACGCCCAGGCCCCACAGTCGTGCTTAACTGTAATATCAGTAACACCAGCAACCAGCCACCGTATAAACTCAAGGGCTCTGTCTCGCCAACAAGTCAGAAACACGACCTCACGACAGTTCAGTCGGGGCAGGGAGAGCCCACCATATCTTAGTGTTCGTCATCACAGTGGTAGACGATACCCTCATCACCGTCACCACAAGGCGTGATGCCGTGCGTATGGCAGTGGTCCGTCCCCGGGTCCCCGATGCAGCAGTAATTGCAGGATCCGACGAGCGAGCAGTCGCCGATGGGGATCTCACAGACGAGGACGGCGGCCGGGGAGACGTCTGCCATGGGGTTGGGGAGGGCGGCGGCGAGGGCGGAGAGGCCTAGGAGCAAGAGGGCAGCGTGGGCATGCATGATGTGCTTTTACCGCGAACGTATTCTTGAGACTTCTCGTTTGACCGTGAGAATGTGAAAACTCCGTGGGAAGTGACGAGAGCGATTATGCTGGGAGGAAAGGAGGGGCTTTTGTATGCGAGGTTGGGTTGGCTGGTGCAAATTTCCTGCCTTATCGGCTTCGAGTCTTCCACGGTTGCGAAGGCAGGGCTTGGTAAGAAAAAGGAGCTGTTTTTGAGAGAAAAGTTGACGGTCGACTCTCATGAATGTACTGGGACGGGAGAGTTACATTGACCTGCGTGATAAAATGTTTCTTCATGCAAGTCCCCCGCGCCCATGAGCCGGTTCATTCAAAGTGAGTGTTCCTCTCTGGTCCATCAGAACTCACACGGGACGCAGTGTTGGTATCGTGACATTGGGGGTGATGTTTTGCGGCAACCCGGATGGCGAAGTTCCTAGGCCTCGGTGTGATGATGATGCCGGTTCCAGCCCGTGTCCTCGCCCGTATTCTAGGAGCTGCCTAATTCGGTGATATCCTCTCGTGCAGACGCCACCGCGCTTTTGCGTGGAGGGCAACACCCTGATGGACCGCGCCAAGAACTCGAGTCAGGCATACTTCCGCTTCTCCCCACGCCGTCAGCGCCTCCCACGGGGACGTGATGGCTTCAGTTGCATCATAGAACAGCGAGGGTTCACTAATAAGTCCAGGTGGGCCCCCACGCGGAATGGATCCGAGCTAGGAGTGAAGAGCATGCCACTCAGGACGCCGTTGGGCCGCATTTGCATCTGTTTTTAAGCTTAACGGGAAAAGTGCTCCTTCCACCACGCGAGATGCCCATCCGGGTACCTCGCTAAGCAAGCCTCCCTCCCAATTTGGATGAGACTCGGCCGGCCCCGCCAGTAAGAACTGCCCCGGGTGGTCAAATGTGGGATGAACCGTTCCTCTGCGCGGGGTATCATACAGAACGCTGTCTCTCGAACTACTGACAGAAGTCGAAGCGGAAAGGTGGTCAGCGGGGTAAATTCAATAGAGTTGGCTTTACCCCTGTCGGTCATTCCCACTCTTGAGAGAATTGACCACCCGAGTTGCCTCATCGACTGTCATCACCCCACGCACCGCGGTCTACTGATATCCCGAAGTGGCCAAGCCAGAGGACGGTTTGGGAAATATTGGTAGCAATGCTCCTTTTGAATGGTTGTGTCTACGCGACCCTGATGGACTCCTGCTTCTAGGTCACAATGGCATCTGCGTCCCTGGACCATCGAGGGGTCGTATAAAGAGTCGAGGTATGCTTCTGGGCTGTGGATGGTGAACTCAGGCTTGATAATCTGGCCAAGACAGCTCTAAAGTTCCGTTCGCGGTATTACTGCCCTTGGCGCAACCTGAGTTTTGCGAGGTTAGCCGTTCTTTTTTCGTGGCCATGTCCGTCCACCGGGGTGCCCATGCGGCACTCCTCCTTGCCTCCCTCGGAAATGTCCTGGCTTTACCCCAAAGAATCACCGCCCGAGACGCCGCCTGCTCGTGAGTTCCACCCGTCGCCACAATCCTCATCCACCACCTCCTAACACCGGCGCACAGAACCGTCGAGAGCGTCCAGTATGGCATCGACACTACCGTCACTGACTACCCGGGCTTTGTGCATTCCCTCAACTCGCGGTATTCAAGCTCCGGCGTGAAGTTGACCGCCACGCGGATCCCCGTCTTCACTACGACGGTGCCGCTCTCGGACGGCGAGACGATGACCGCGTATGGGTTCTACCATTCTGATATACTTGAGGAGGCGGGGTACCGCGTCGTGTCGTCGATCACGACCATTACGAGTTGCGAAGAGGAGGAGCCGACTCTGCCTCCGTCGCCGACGGGTTCGATTTGCAGTCCCCATGGAGACCATTGTAAGTCAATCTTTCGAGGCGTTTATGCTAGGGGTTGGGTCTAGGACTAACAGATTGAATAGGGCACTGCGAGCCGTCCCCGACTGGGCCGGAAGATCCAGAGGAGACTTGTACGCCCCATGACGACCACTGGCACTGCCCCCCTGGTGTCCCGGAACCCAGCACCCCTCCGGGATCTGAGCCTGAACCCACGGAGGATCCCGGCGAATGCACCCCGCATGACGATCATTGGCACTGCCCGCCCGGCGTGCCGGAGCCAACTACTCCTCCCCCTGGGTCTGAACCTGAGCCTACCGAGGGCCCGGGGGAGTGCACACCACATGATGACCATTGGCACTGCCCGCCCGGTGTGCCAGAGCCTACGACGCCCCCGGGATCCAATCCCACTCCAACTGGAGGCAACGACGGCGAGGGCGAATGTACCCCTCACGACGACCACTGGCATTGCCCGCCCGGCGTACCAGAGCCAACTACTCCGCCAGGGACCGATCCCACTCCGACTGGAGGCGACGACGGAGAGGGTGAATGTACCCCTCACGACGACCACTGGCATTGCCCGCCCGGCGTACCAGAGCCAACTACTCCGCCAGGGACCGATCCCACTCCGACTGGAGGCGACGACGGAGAGGGTGAATGTACCCCTCACGACGACCACTGGCACTGCCCACCCGGCGTCCCCGAACCCACTTCTCCTCCAGGAGGAAGTCCCCCGGGCGAGGATGATGGTGAAGGTGACGGTGGGGAGTGTACGCCCCACGGCGACCATTGGCACTGCCCGCCTGGTGTTCCTGAGCCAAGTGACCCCCCTGGCTCAACTCCGCCAGGAGATGATGATGGCGAGGGCGATGGTGGGGAGTGTACGCCACATGGTGACCACTGGCATTGTCCCCCGGGCGTCCCGGAGCCAAGCAACCCCCCGGATGGAAGCGTCCCAGGAGATGACGATGGCGCGAGCGATGGTGGGGAGTGTACGCCTCACGGAGACCACTGGCACTGCCCACCCGGCGTTCCGGAGCCAGAAAACCCACCTGATGGAAGCTCCCCAGGCGAAGATGGTGGTGAGGCTGATGGTAAAGAGTGTACGCCGCACGGAGATCACTGGCACTGCCCGCCTGGTGTTCCGGAGCCCGACTCGCCGCCAGACTCGAGTTCTCCGGGAGAAGAAGGTGAGGATGAGGGCGAATGCATTCCGCACGGCGACCACTGGCACTGCCCGCCTGGCGTTCCCGAGCCCGACTCTCCACCGGATGGAGGAGAGGACGGCGAGAACGACGGCGAATGCACCCCGCATGGCGACCACTGGCACTGTCCCCCGGGCGTCCCAGAGCCCGACTCCCCGCCGGAGGGAGGAGATGAGGGTGGAGCCGAGGGGGAGTGCACGCCCCACGGGGACCACTGGCACTGCCCGCCTGGGATTCCTGAGCCCGATTCGCCTCCAGACTCGAGTTCTTCGGAGGGAGGGGAGGAGAGTGAGGGCGAGTGTACGCCTCATGGCGACCACTGGCACTGTCCTCCTGGCGTCGCCGAGCCTGACACCCCGCCTGACTCGAGTTCCCCGGGTGGCGGAGATGAGGGCGAGGGTGAGGGAGAGGGCGAATGCACCCCCCACGGGGACCACTGGCACTGTCCTCCCGGTGTCCCGGAGCCTGACTCACCCCCGGACTCAAGCTCGGAAGACGGAGAGGAGGACGACGACAGTGGCGCCCCAGTCACGGCTGGTGCCGCTATGGCGAAGCCTGCTCTCGGCCCGCTCGGCGTCGTCATGTCTGGCCTGGCCGTCGTCGCGGCTCTTGCCTTCGCCTACTGAACTTCTCAGACGGGCGTTGATCTACCCGCTTTTTCTAATTGCGACCGCCCCCGTCTCTGTCCTTTCAATGCGAGAGAATCCAGGAAAGCTTCTAGTCGACTGTACGGAAACATCGAAAGCTGCTGTCCTGGACTACTTCGCCACGAGGGCAGGACGGCAGAATTCAACAATGCAACCCAGCGAGTGAAGTTGCTCCTAGGTTTCGCTGGTTTCCGATTAATAGAAGGCTACGGAGCCATTTGAGTGTAATCCCAAGATGTTCTTCGCGGTCAGATTTCCGCCCATAAGTGGCTTCAGGGTTACTCTTAGGTATCATCCTTGTGTAGCGTTTGACATTCTCGTCATCCGCTAAACAAGAATCAGAATTTGTGTTACCGTGGATCTACAAAGTTCATGCTTCCAGATGACGTTTTTTTGGTGTCGCTTGTCGAAGTACTGGCGCACTTCCAACGTGTATAGAGTGTGCTTTTTTCCACTACGCCTTCCTAGACCACAAGCGATATCCGAGCGGCAAGGCAGACGTTGCTGGCTATTGGGCCGAGGGGAAGATATTTGGCGGCGTTGTATCGTCTGACCGCGGGGAGACAGACCTCGAGGTGAGATGGAAACCAACGTCCTGTCCACGGCCCCGGAATACACTAAGCTTACACACCGGTCTACAGTGTAAGTCGATGTGGCTCCAGGGAACTCTCATTCAAGGACCGAAGACACTTTATCCGCCGACGCCGGCGCAGTTCGACGCCCTAGTCAACTTTCTATTATCTCAGCAGGGCGATCCCACTCAGTGCCCGTTCCCTATTCACGCTACCAAGGACAATGTACCGCGTTGGGACCCTTCTGAGGCATTCTCGTACTTCCACATATTTAGGGACCGCTACGAGCGGCGGATAGTAGAGGCTCAGTGGGGGCCTCATCACTTCAAACAGAGTGCTCGCAACTGGCCGGAAATCGGCGACGAGATATTTATAATCAACCAGAATATATCACGGGAAAAGGGGAAAGCAGTGGACGAGGCGGAGGTGGCGGCTGCAAGGAAACGGCTGTCAGAGGTTACCCCGACATCCCCGTGCTGGCGAAAGCCAAGGCCGTGGAGAAAAAAGTGGTGAGCGAGCGTGAAGGTCATTTCAGGCCGTCTCACCGCTGGTACAGCATATAACAATGCCGTAGAATATCTCTGTCCCTTATTTTGGAACGGCGCAATGCCGTCCAAGTAATCTTTTTTTGCGGTATTAATTAGCGTCGGCGTACTGGATGATTAGACCACTTGGCCAGGCCCGTAGTTGAACTACGAACCTTTTATAACTACACTATACCTCTTTTTGCAGTGACATTAATAGATGTTGCATTCTCACCAGTAAGAAAGGATCAGGCGTAGAAGCAGAAGGGCAGCACACCCAGGGCCAGTTAGCCAGGCTTTCCCAAACGCCACACTACTGCTTGGGACACAACTGTACAAAGTGCCAGTATTATAAGAACAAATGCCACCATAACAGCCTATGAAGGGGCGTGGGTGATTCAGTTTTCATTGACTATACGCTTCACTATACCCCTTAAGGATACTGCATTGTACAGATGTTGTGATGGGCTTGAGCGCATGAAGTTCAGCGCAAAATGAACCCGCCTCCCGCTTCGGTACTCGTAATTGCCGATTCTTGACTCATCCGAGGAGCCTTCTAAGCATATTCGTATCTAGGCCTTGCCTTTAGTACGAGTTCCTACCCTGAGGCAAGGATTTCTGGGGACTTTACCAGTGACACACGTTATTGGGCAGCTGGGCACAGGTCGCAGTGCCTTACTGGCCATCCGCGGGAGGCTCCTCCTCAACGGGTGTATCATCCGCCGGTGGTTCCTCTCCTTCAGTCGGCGGCTCCTCCTCGATAGGCGGGTCCTCCCCCTCCACGGGCACCTCAACCTCTCCCTCCACACACGCCAAATCGTTAAACGTATAAGGGCTCGTCTCAGCTTCGTAAACATTTCCCTCGACAGTCTCCTCATAAAGCAGACACGCCCCGTCGCCGAACGCAAAGCTCCCGCACCGCGTGTTACCGGCGCAGAGCTGCCCGCAGGCGAGGCGGTCTGCGAGGGCCTCGTTCTCGCGCACGAGGAAGGCAAGGACTGAGCCGGAGTCGTAGCCTACTACATCGCAGGAAGGTTGTTGTGCGGCGGCGGCGACGACGAGGGCCGCGGTGAGAGAAAGAGTGGAAAATGAAGGCATATTGGGAAAGACTTATAGAGGTGGGGTTGATGATTCGAGGTTAGTAGTTTCCAAGAGAAGACTTAGATGGGACTTTAATGACCCAGAACTGAGAGTGGCCGGGAAGAAGGCATAACTATATAGACCGGAGACGACTGAGTGTTATTCACCCAAAGTCTGGTCCGTTATCATTGAGGAAATTAACTCTACCCCGGCAACGAGAAGTCGCGAATTCATCCAAATGGCCCTATGCAAGTGATATCGACCCAATTATGACCCGGCCTATCCACCAGATTACCGGTCATGAACTGAAACTGCGACTCGCCTAAAGAATGGTCGATATTTCCACGTCACGTCGCTTTCGACCGGGGAAGCTCATTTACCACAGGCGATCGACACTCCACACCGCGGAACTTAATATGACTTTCCATTAGCCGACGGCTATTCGGACTGCGGTGCCTGGAAGGGGTTTTGGCAGCAGACGGCCCGATAGCCTGTCACGGCCGCCACAGGACAGGCCAATCGCACCTCAATTTCAAACATGCCCATGCATCGCCTTCATATTATCCCTCTACATGAACACCGAAACTCATTCCCATTCCGCTATTTGAAGTTAAGGTTCACTCTTATTACCCCGGGAAACAATCTGAAGTGTGAGATGCCCCGTCCAAGCTCAACGCAGCGGTTGGTTTTGGCCTTCGGCAGCCCTATGGAGGTCGATGTCCACGGATGGACGAGAGCACATGTTAGAATTATAGAGCGAGTATGTAGTGATAAGACTCCAAGGCCAGGTTGGGGAGTATTTACACTACAGGGATTGCCCCAGTTCTCAGCCACCGCTTCTGGCAACCCGGTTTCTCCAAGCTTGCCTATTTTGATAGCTCCAGCCGACAGGAACCCCCCGGCCAAAAATGAAAAACCCCCCCAACCCACCCCTAAGAGCAATCACAAGGGTAATGAATGCCCCGCCACGAATTCCCACATTTGGTGACCTTTGGTCTCCGGTAATAGTTCATACAACGCTCCTTCTTACAAAGCGGGAGCTGAAGGCTCGCGGACGGACGGTCGTACGTGTCGGGGTCCATTGCGTGGAACCATGCGTGGCTGGGCTCAACCTTTATAGTGGGTTCAGCCTCCGCACTAGGGCTAAGCTTTGCAAGGAGATGCCCTTTGCTGAAGAGCCGGATGCGGCGCTGGTATGTGGTGACCAGGCAGACTGAGCTGCGGGTGTCCGTGGGCCAGTGCTTCGTCGTGTATACGATCTCGTGGATCGTGTCGGATGACCGCCTGCGGGTCTCGTGGACGGCGTATATTCGGAACTGGTCGTCCTCGCCGAAGAAGTTGGCGTGCTTCGATGAGTCCTTCCCTTTTGGCGATTCGCAGTCGTTTGTCCGGGCCCCGGCATTTGACGCCACGTTGTCGCCCGTCTCGTAGCAAACGCAGCGACACTTATCAACGCCGTAACAAGCCATCTCCGGCAGTGGAATTGAAGGGATCGAAGGGTACAGAATCTTGCCCGCGCCCCGCCGGTACCCCTGGAATACTCTCCTAAGCTCCGGGGCGGGTGCCTGACCTTCCCGGGTGAGGGCGAGGGCATCGAAGCCGCTGTGCGGCTTCCACTCGAGGATGAGCATCACCTTGTTATCATTGCAGCGGTCGGCTTCGATACGGGCTCGCGGCCAGGTAGGCACCTCCTCATCCACGCAGCGCGAGTCGTGGCTTGGGTCCCGGCACTCGAGGTTGAAGCCTCTGAATAGGGCGTCCCAGTCACCGGGGCTGTGTCTCAGCCACTCGGCAAAGTAGTGCTCTATCTCAGCCCAGGAGGGTTGGACGTTATCCCATGGCTTAACGGCGCCCTGGCGGCCAAGACACGGNNNNTCCTGCCTGCCGCAGTCCTGCTCGGAAAGGGAGAACTGCAGGGGGTCTTGGTGGGTGCCGCAGGGGTGGCAGTGGAGAAGGGGAAGCCACGGGCCCCGGAACTTGCAGGTGAATCCATTTTGCCGGCGGCTGGAGAGGTTCGCGGCCTGGGCGCGTTGCCTGGAAGGCCCGTCGACTGGGACAC
>JAGFNX010000488.1:0-18805 GCA_017657125.1 Scopulariopsis brevicaulis
CCCCCCCCCCCCCCCCCCCCCCCCCGGCAATCGGAAACAGAGGCGAAGAGAAATAATAATGTGAGGGTCAGGAGGCAAGGATGGCGGACTCGACATCATCTTTGCGCAAAGGAATCCCTGCAGGATGAATGCAGTCTGTGCGGGCCCGATCGTCGGAAACGGGCAGGGGCGAGACGACGCTCAGATCAAGTCGACGAAGAATACGTCTCGACACCTCTCTGCCTCGGAAAGACCGCTTCTCCCGTCGGGTAGCACCCATAGCGGCTGCGGGCGTCTGGTACAAGCGCCCTCGCCGGCTCGTGGCTCGAGAATTGGTACCTTCCCGGAAGCAGGGTCCTTTCCTGGTCCCCAGACTCCGTGGCGGGCGAGACGCGGGAAACTCATCACGGCATGGTTACGACGGTATTAAGATGGAGGTGATTCGGTCCAAGCCCTTGTGGGTGTCGGGTAGCGGCTGGAAGCTTCAGACAAAAAGGAGGCCAGAACGGATGCGAGGTCATGGATTCAGACTTTTCCCTTCGCTTCCTAGGCCAAGAGCGACGGAAGTCACGAGGCTTGTGATTGGCGGCAATTGGGGTACTGCTGACCAAAACTAGCACGAATTAACGATAACCACCTCGAGAAAGGATTAGCCGGCCGCCCCTTGGCTGAAGCTTGGTATGCGCGCTGAGTCTGGAGAGTACAATTTGACAAATGGTGACGGCGAATTTCCGGTGGCGGCACATTGGTACCACTATGACGGAATGCGGCCTCTGCGTCACGCTGGAGGCGCGCGGCTCGGCGCTCGGCCAGCCCCATTCCGTCACCAGCTGGCTCGGCGGGTCGTGCTTACATCTTTTGCCCTTTTCCGTGATAGCACAAGTGTCGTCTGCGGCGAGGGGCGATGAAATCCGCCTTGCGCAACCCCTGCACCGCAGCTCAGCATTGACCACATTCGTGTGCAAGGGCTTAGTGCTCCATGACATCACAGGGGTGGGTATAGCGTGGCGGGGGTGTTTCCTCTTGTGGGTCTCGCTATTTTTTCTCAGGCATGCCCCCTGTCTATGCTTATTTCTCAGAACTGGACGAAGGGGTCTAATAATCTCCACTTCCAAACAATAAACCCACGGGGGCGGGGCGATTACCAAGTAGGAAGTCGCGTGCACGATGCACTTAATCTTCCAGGACCCTTGGCGGAACCAGGAACAGGCAGACATGCGTTGAAAGCAGTAAGCCTCAGCTCCATGTTCAAACGCACTTCGCAGGACCCTACGTCAGGCGTCTACGCGAATATAGCGACAGATTCAGCCAGCCAGGAGGTGAAAGCCTTGCAAAACTCTCGGGTCGATAGAGTCGAAGGCCGAGATAGTACGGGTCGGGTCAGGGGAGTTATGACGAGCTGCCCCAGCCACGTCGTGCACCCCCGGATCCATTCCACAGGCCATGCGGGAGCACGGACAAAGTTCGCGGGCGCCTTGTATCGGCGGCCGGAAGTGACGATGGGTCGCACCTGACGAGTGACACTGGCATCGACGGACGACACGCCGGGTGTAGCGCCCCCGGCGCGGAAGGAGCGGTCCCGGGAAACCGCAAGTTCGTGTTCTGGGCCCTGTGACGTGCGTGGATCCATCGTCATACCATTGCCACTGAGCGAAGGAAAGCGGGGCAGGCCCAGCATGGCACGTGCTTTGGGCAGCGCCTTCCCCTCGCGAGCTATCACACAGCTTGCATCCATTACACTCCAGTGCGGAGAGGGCCGAAGATGCAATGGGCTTTTCCAGCTGGCGTTTGCAAGCCCGAGCAGCCTAGCTCCAAGCGCCCTAGCTCACAATCCGGTGGCACCAGTCAGTCTCGGTACAATGACGATGATGACTCCTTTGGTCTTCGGGCTACCCGACTGAAGGGCGCCCGGGATGGGGCTAAGCTTCATCCACGGTCTTCTACCGGCCTTCCATGACACGGCGTTGATGAAACGGCTGACAGCTGACACCTCGTCCGCCACGCGAAAGCCTGTGGCTACCGACGTACTCAGGCACTGCCGCCGCCACGCTGGTTCTCCCACAGGCCGATGGGAACGGCGCCTGAACAGTTGGGGCCTTGTTCCAACTCTTTCTGCCAACGCACTAGCTCCGGATGGAGTAAGCCATGACAGTCGTCACCGATGCAGTTATCGGGTGCATATGCAGGGCAGCCTCGCAAATTTCCCGACCCGTTGACGACGAACGGCCATGCGGAGACCCATCCTGCCTGCCGGCGCATTTCCACTACTCCGCGAAGGACCCCACGGGTGGCAGAACAGGATGGATCACAAGGCAGGCCACAGCAGCTCAACATCCTCGAGCCCCCGGAGATTCCGGGAGTGAACGGTGCCAAGATGAGCAAGTCCCAGTTATGTTTCCCCAACGAAACGCACAATGGTGGGCTGATGCCGACCAACCCCATCACCCTCCACGAGCAAAACTTGGATTCCCACTGACGAGCCGTTCCACCCCACCCTTTCTAACTGGTATATTGGGTACTCTGGAGGTCTTTCTCTGGGGTTGAGTTCCTGTTGCTCAGGCATACCCTGCATTTCAAATCCCCGAGTGCTGATCCGTGCTGATCCACTGCTCCTTCTATCTCGCCTTGCCATTATACGAGGTAGTGCTCCCACACCTTGAGCTGGTAGCAAGCGGGGGTCCTGAGGGCAGTGCGAGGCAAAGAGACAACAGCTGTCCGAAGGGAAAGGGTTTCGTGACCCTTCTGCAATGTGTGGGGTCCGTGGCGGACCCTCACCGAGCCGGTTCTTCTTCCATCAAGGCAGAAAGGGACCCGGGCACAAGCGAGCCCGGACGACCAGAGCTCGAAAGTGCACAAGCAACGGCACCAGCCTGGAACGGTGAGGAATGCAGGATGGTGGAGTAGTGGATGGCGGCTCGCAAAGCACGTTACCAGGCTCCTTGGACCGTCTTCCGCATTCCATTGTGGATGTGTCTCGGCAATACGGTGGCGTGGGGAACATGACCTGCAACCCGTCAGAGCTCAAGTGGCAAGGACAAAAAAGAGCTCTAGCGTCGGCTCCGCATGCATCCAGCGCGTTCGTTTCCTTGATTTGGGATGTGGCTACCCGAGGGATGGGTCGTTATTTCAAGGGTCCGCGAGAGTTCCGGCAGCCAGACGAATGGGGATCCAGCCCTGGCCAGCCGCTTCCTCTCGGTCTGCAAGCTCTTTCTGACGACCTGCGGCTTCCAACTTTCCCGTTGACTAGCGCATGCACGCCAGCCTTGGAAAGCTCCAAACCCTTGATCGATGCCGTTCCGGATGGGGAAATCTGGGTAAGCTAGCGAGCCTAACCGGCAAATCCCGGATCGGTTCCGGGGGGCTCTTGCATCATACCCAAACACTCCGTCTCAGTGGAAAGGGTGGGGGGGTCCTGTGCAACCCTGCCCGGGCGAGCCTGCGGGGCCCGGCTCTTCTTCCCCATCCCTCGCATGCACGGTCCAGGGGACGGCCCATTGCTGTTCCAAGGTCGGGTATGTAACACCTCCGGTGAAAAGCACAATCATCGCGGATGGAAATGATCGGCGGACCGATGAGGCATTGGTCCCAAGAGGAGGGGTGGACGTGAGGAAGGGTCCATGGGGCCCCCCCACTGCGAGCTCGAGGGTTGGGGCCCGTTCCCTCTCGGGTATGGCCTAGTGGGGCTTAACGATAGCTTAACTGTGATACAGGCGATCCTCGAGGGCCGGCTCTGACGTCTACCAAGTAGCTTTGCCCTGCGCCGTCGTACGTTGGGAGAAGCAGAGGGCGGCTGCTCGGACAGGGTCGCTCCTCACGCGACATGCTGCAGGGTACCTTGGACCCCACCGCTGCTGACCCGCACATACACCATACAACCCTACCAGTGCAGTTTCGAGCGCTCGCTTGCCACCGAGGGGCAGAGCGCCCGCTCTCCGAAGCAGAGGTGCGCGTCATAGCTCGGCTGCTCACTCAAGCCTGGATCCGCGTGTGAGACGGGAGCAAAGAGACAATTGACGCGGTGGCGCCAAGGTGGGCAGACCCCTCTATGACGCGCTGGGGGTTTGGATGCCATGGAGGGGTGTCGCAAGGGGGGCTCTAACGCGGCTCTGATCCGGGGCTTGCGAGGTCCGGTGGTTTAAGGTGAGGCGGGAGCTTTCCTTGGAGGTGGGTTATGACGTAATTTGGCGAAATGCGGGTGCGTTCAGCCGGGGTCGGGTGAGAAGTCAGGGCCCCGCTAACCGCGCAGGGGTCCAGCCGCACACCTAAGCTTCATCGTGTCGTGGATTTCTATCATACTCAAACTTCATGTATTATGTTATCTGGCTGTCTGGATATCAATTTCGCTGCTTATATTTTTTCCCACAGGCGCCTTGATTTAGGTGCGACCTTTCGGCGTCGTCGCTGGCCTGATTGAGCTTTTTGAGGATGGCTATGCGTAACGGAGCGCCAATCTACGTCGCCACGACCTACTTGTATGTTCCCGTTCTGGAGCAAGGATAAGTGCCATAGCTTGGGTGGACCGCCATGGCCAGCTCCCACGACCGGGCGGGGGTAGTGTGTGGCTTGTGCCGGGGTTCCCCAGCGGACAGTGGTTGAGACTGACTTTAGAAAATTTTGTGTCTGACTAGCTGGGGAGTGTCGGGCTCGGGGCGCCGGAATGAGCGGTGCTGGCTAGGAGGCTATGCCAGAACAGCTCAACTTATACCTGCCAAAGACACCGAGCTGGTAGCCGGGGGTAAAGATGTCGGGTATCAAGACTAGGCCGGTATGCAACGGCTGGCGCGCGGAACCTGCGATGGACTCGGGGGTCATGTTGGCAGGTCTCGGCAGTCTGCGATCGGCTGGGCATTGGTAGTCCGGGCAGCCAAGGGCCCATCAAGACGGGGGACTGCTATCGTGAAGCCCAAGTGTGCGAGTAAGAGGCGATCTCCCTGGAAACCCTCAACAGTCCACAAGGCCTAGCAGAAAGACCGCAAGCCCAATTACACCTCCAGCCGATACGTCTCGTCCGTGGGAAGCAGCTCCCATGCCAGCCTGAGCTCCTTGATGCCGTCCCCGTCTCGTAGGTCTGTAGCTCGTCGCCATCTCTGCTGAACCACCAGGCGAGTCTCTTGGGTCCGGTCAGCCAGTGCCGGCGCATGCGGGGGAGTTTACATACCGTCGCATCGTCGCAGAGGAAGCAGCGCGTGTGAACGCTGACGTGCTTTGGCATCGCGGGTTAGGAGGTTCCTTTGGAAGCGGGCCACGGAGATGGGGTGTGCGCCGGCGCGGGTGGAGCTCCATCACAGCGGCGGCGGGACGGTGGGTTAGCGGCGTATCGTAGGTGATCAGTTTCGTGGTTGAAGGCGGAAACGCGCTCTATCGCTTGCCGGTCAACGTGAAGGCCGTGACGGATTCCTCGCCTATTCATACCGAACTAATACAGAGCATCAGCACATACGATCATAGCTCGTGGAAAACTGAGGGTTCCGTCCGCTCCCCTGAACATAAACCACGAAGCTGGGTCTTATCTTCCGGGGAAGCGACATTGCGGGCGCGTCGCCCAAGGGTTTTGTTCCGGGGCTCGCCGCTTACCTCGGCGAAAACGGCGAGAGGCTGGACGGCAAGCGTCCTGACCCGCCGTTAGAACGATCTCACAACTTTGTTTCCTATTTTCTCATTTCTGCTTTTACAAATATCACGACTTCCCTTTCTCTTCTACCCCAATATGCGTCCCCCACACGCGGTTCACGGCCGGCGCGCCACACCCCCCGGCCCCTTCCCTTCTCCTACTCTTTCCCGGCCCTTCCCTTCTTCTGCCCTTCCCTGCCCCTTCCCTCATGCCTTCTCTCTTTTTCATTACTCCTAATCTCTCATAGGTTTCTCTATTTGCCCTAACCCTCCTATACATTTGCGGTCCTTAAGCCTGCGATCTGTCTATTCTATAACAAGATGACGACACTGCCGTAGTTATATAACGGCGTTGTGCCGATCGCGGGCTTGCCAGACGACGACTTCCTCGCGATCAGGCGTAATAGGCTTGAACTAGTAGAAAAGTACAAAGCAGAGCCTCTAAGGGATTCTTCTTCCGTTGCGTCCAAGTCCAAAGAGGATCAGGAGCGTGCTATGGTTATCCAGACCAGGTAAGCCTTTTTATTCCGTATGTTACGGCTCGCTGATAGCTTGTTCAACAACCAGGGCTGTATTGAAGCTTATCTATCGATAGAGAGAAGAAGATTAGCTATGTCCAAGCGTTAGGGGCGCACTTTCTATCGCGCTTGGGAGCCGCCGAATCATCATTGATTCCGGCCGTGCCGCCGTGGCTGCCGGCAACCAGTCACCGGGCATACGCCCGTAACATTACATGTAATTCTATAGGACTCGATATATCGGGACGCTCTCCTGAACAAGTTAAGGGTTATGATGTAGCGGGTTTTGATGGTTCCTAGGCATTAGGTTACGTACGCCTCGCCTATACGGAACCCTTCCCTTATCTCTATCTAGCAAGGGATCAGGCTAACATCTGTCCGTTAGGTCCGAGTAACGTAACGGACTATAGGGAAGAAGGGGAAAGAGGGGAAAACAGGTATGTCCTATGACCTGGTACTACATCTGTTAGAGTGACGACTAGAGCCACCACCCTGAAGATACGGTAACGATAATCAGGCGCAAGGCAATAAGACAGTCGGGGTCAAGATCGGACAAAACTATTGCTCGTCATCTTCTATTCTCGGGCGAGTGCCCAGCGAAAACCTGGCGTTTTGCCAACGCGATCACGGTGACTTACGTGACAAGTGTTGGTCCCACTATGCGTGGCCCATCTCGTCGGGTTGTCCAATGGCTCTCGGCTGAACCTGGGCTCTTCGCCTGTATCTCAGTGGTCACCGTAACAGAAAGCTTAAGTAGGCCATACGTCCCGATAGATCCCGCGGATAAAATGACCTCGTTACGAGCTTTTATTTTGATCCTATCCGCGAGAGTGACGCTAATGGCCTAAAAGATCACCAGGCAGGCGGATAGAGAGCTCTGGTACCCTGGGGCCTGTTTTAAAAACAGCTTAGCTCTCGGGCCGCGTATTCTTCCTAGGTATAATTCCGTTCTATTATTACGCGGTCAGGACTAGTTTCCCGAATCGCTCACCCATGCCGCTCGCTCGTACCTCCTCGCGGTAACGTCCCGCTTCATTTCGTGAAACCAACACATTATCCCGCGATAGGTCGCAGAAAGACGGAGGACGAACTTGGTCCTCCAATCGGTGTGGGCCCCGGGCTGCAACATTATCAATAGCTTGGAGGGAACGGAACTGTGGCTTATGTGCATATTGGCCAATATTTGTAAGACCAAAATATGCAAATGTGTTGTTTGCTAATACTCTTTCCCCTTCTTCGGGGTTCGTGCGCGGCGAGGGCAGAAGACGGAGCATCCACATTATTGTCCTCGTCCTTATCATCCACCCTGTATTACTACCGCAGCCAAGCGCTGGGATCAATTCGGAACGTAGCCCGAGAATTTCCTCGCCGAAATCTTGCCCATGAACATCGCGTCGATATCGGCCACCGTCCGGTCCTTCATCTCCGGCACGCACAACCATGTAACCGCCGCGCCTATTAGACAGCAGGCGGTGTAGAAGAAGCCGGTTTTCCCCTTCAGGTTCCCCGAGTCTGGGTTGAACATGTACGGAAGGATGATCCCGAAGACTGTCGTGGCAAGGCCGTTAGAGAACCAGCCGATTCCCTGCGTAAGCGCGCGGACGCGGAGGGAGGACGCCTCAGAGGATATAGAGTACGACGCCGGCCAGACGCCTGTACCGCAAACAAGGGTTACCATTATCAGACTCGCAGCGGTATACCTGTCCTCCGTTTAGTCGATATACGAAAATACGCGAAGCGGGGGCTATGTTACTTACCAGACGACCGCCTGCCCCTCGAAAAAGCTAGAAACACCCATGCTTGCCCAGAACACTGCTGCTATGACTAGCGTGAATATACATAGCGGCCGGCGCCCAAAGGACTTCAGCGTCCATAGAGACGTAACGTTAGCAATAACGCCGGCGATAATGCCCACGATAAGCATAATAAGGCTCAGGTCTGCATCCATGCCAACAACCTGTATAAAGTAGCTGACGAGTGAGAGTAGCTTTAGCCCGAAGAGCTGGGGGAGGAGGTTTGCGAAGATGACAATCAGTGTGCGCCGCCTGTTCACTCCCCTAAAGCACTCGAGGTAGCTTATCCTCTCTGAGTTCCCCTCGCTCTCGTGGCGTAGTGTCTCCTGTAGCTCCTCAATAACCTCATCCGCATCGTCGCGCAGCCGTCGTTGGCACCGCACTGCCTTCTCTAAGAAGCCGCGGCGCAGGAGCCATACGGGGCTCTCAGGCAGGATCCACGATAGCAAGATGGCGGCGGCAGAAAAGGGCCACTGGCTAGCGAAGGGCACGCGGAAGGATACGTCACCGGCGTAGCCGAGGGACGTAAAGACAGCCACAGCACCAAGGAGCTGCCCTATAAGCGTAAAAATAGGAAAGAACGCCAGGACAGGCCCGCGCAGGGTAGGCGGTAGGACTTCAGACATATAGGTCTGCGTGGTGCATAACATCGTACCAATAGCAGCGCCCTCGACGAACTTTCCCGCTGTGAACGTACCGCGGCGGCCGTTGGGGGCACTAGGGAGATTGGAGAGGAAGCAGATAGCAACGCCGGCAGAGCAGAGCATAGAGGAGGTGCCAAGGGACCACCGGCGGCCGACGCGGTCCTGGAAAGGCCCGCCTATGGCGGAGCCGACCATCTGGCCGATAGGGCTGGCGACGCTCCAGATAGAGAGCCAGAGCGAGGGGATGATGTAGCGGTCATTGTGCCACTCGCCGTATTCTTTTCTGTACGCATCGGTTTAGTGGGCGCCTCCTGGCGGCACGTAGGGAAGGCGCAAAAGCTCACTGGAACTCAGGCATCGAGGTGATGTTGCCGACGATGACGGTGTCGTATCCATACAGAATGATGGTTATGGCAAGGCCAAGCGACCAGAGCGACAGCCTGGGCCATTTCCGGAAGAGCTGCCATGGTGTCATCTGAGACTCCCCCTGGCCGGGCATTGGGGCTGTGAGGTCGCGGTTGGATATACGCTTCGTCGTGCTCGACGCCCGGCCGTTCTCTTTGGTGCTTCCCATTGTCGATGAGGTGGGCGGTGGCTCTAGTCAATGGGGCGCACTGAGGAACTAATCTGCGGAATGCCAGTCTGGGAAACGGAGGACCGGACTGGGCTCGATCGGTGGTGAAAGAGTACGTGAACCCAAGCTTGACGCAGGTTTCCGAGCCGGAGGAGAATACGATTTCAGTCCGGGGAGAATCCTATTTCAGTCCGGGGAGAATGTTGCGTACATAGAAGATGGTATTAAATACTATGCTCCGCCATGCCTTCGCGTTCATTCAAGAGGATGCATGCCCAGTGCCGAGGCCTGTCCTATATTGGTTTGCAGCGGGCGTCGCCATGGTGGAGGCGCGCGGACCAAGTGCTGGACACTTCCGTGGGGAATCAGCGGGGAGCGCTAGACCAGATGGGCAAGAGTGTGCGAGCTGCGCCGCACTGTAACACCGTTCTATCAGACGCCCCTCCCCCCCCCCCGTCGAGAATGCTGCAGCATGGGGATGATGCTATATCCATGCCGGGACCGAGAAGCTGAGTTCAGGTCGGGACAATGATGTTGAGAAATCTAGTATATCCCCACTACTGAATCTCCACCGACATCAACCTATACATGGCCTGGGCGTGGTAGATATATATATATATATATAGCCCTTCCGTCAGTGCATTTCTCTCCTTCCTGCTTATAACCCCTGCGTGTGTTACAACTATCGTAAGGACGACCAACATATCTTCATTTTCCGATAAACCTTCGCTCAACTTTCTCCTCCCACCTCCAACATGGATATGGCCAGTATTGTCAAGCCATGGAGGCTGCCGCAGCAAACGTCGTACGTCTTCTATAATGCCAACGTCATCGATCCAGTGGAGGGTGCCGTCCTCTCCAATGCCACAATAACCTTGGCAGGCGGCAAAATCCGCTCTGTCACTCAGACGACTCCGGACCAACTCGCCCTAAAGGACATCTTGCCTGAGAACGTCGTCGACCTGCAGGGCAAGTATGTCTGCCCCGGTCTGATCGATTGCCACGTCCACGTCGCCGTCGTCCCCGGCGAGGCGGACCTTGCCGCCTACCGCGATATGACCGTGGAGCGCAGCCTCATCCGCCAGCCGCACGTCCTCAGGACCATGCTCTCCCGCGGCTTCACCACCGTCCGTGACTGCGGCGGCGCCGGCTACCCTATGAAGGAGGCCATCGAGGAGGGCGTGCTGCCCGGCCCGCGCCTGTTCGTCGCCGGACGCGCGTTGTCGCAGACAGGCGGCCACGGCGACATGCGCAGCCAGCATGACACGCAGCTGTGCTGCGGCGGCCATACGTCGGGAATCAGCCGCATCGTTGATGGCGTCCCGGAATGCCTGCGGTTCGCACGCGAGGAGCTACGGCAGGGCGCGGACTTCTTAAAGATCATGGGCGGCGGCGGGGTGTCGAGCCCCACAGACAGGATCGACCACGTGCAGTTCTCCGACGAGGAGATCGGCGCGATGGTCACCGTGGCCAGGAACGCGGGCACGTACGTCACCAGTCACAGCTACACGCCCGCAGCGATCCAGCAGGCGATCGCCGCGGGCGTCCGGGGCATCGAGCACGGGAACCTGATCGACGAAGAGACGGCGCGGCTGATGGCGCAGACCGGCACGTTTCTGACGCCCACACTTGTCGCGCACGCGACTTCCAAGAAGATGGGATTCCACAGCGCCGAGTCCGACCAGAAGAACACCGAGGTACTCGAGAAGGGGCTGCATGCGTTGAAGCTGGCCACGGATGCGGGGGTGACGGTATGTTTCGGCAGCGACTTGCTCGGCCCGATGCACTTCGCGCAGAGCCAGGAGTTCGCCATCCGCCGGCAGGTACAGACCTCGCTGCAGCTTCTGCGGAGCGCGACGGTTAATGCGGCGAAGCTACTCATGCGCGAGGAGAGCCTGGGACAGGTGAAGGAGGGGTTTCTGGCCGATCTGTTAGTTTTGGAGGGCAACCCGATGGAGGACATCTCGCTTCTCGAGCGGCCCGAGAGTAGCATCTTGGCTGTGGTCAAGGATGGGAGGGTTGCGTCCTCGCGGTTGCCCGGCATTGTGGCGAATCTGTAGGTGGTAGTGGAAACGTTGCCTACGGTTCTCGGGAGGACCCCCCGCGGCGAGAGGGTCATGCCAGTCATGGGGATTAGCTTCGATAGACTGTGGACTCGTAGATTTACCGAGTTAAATAATATCTCGGCAATTTCCTGAATCGTTATGAGCTTCTATGCTAATATGACCCGGCCTTTGTATGATCCCGCAAGCAGAATCCATTGTGCTTCTAAAGAACCCGGCCCGTTAACGCATGCTCGTAGTAAAACCGAGACTCTCCTCACCACCGGATGTTGGCAGGTTCGCCAGCACCAAAAGTCCCTAGACCCGCAATTAGCCCCGCGGGTCCCTGTCCGCCGCCCACAGTGCTGGTAGATCGGCCTAAAGTCAAAGTCGCATCTGCCTAGCCGCTTCAGGAAATAGCTTGCGAGCAGAGAACTCCGCTGAGGGGCCCAGGGGAAAACCCCTAGTGCCCCCGGACAGTTATATCAACCATCGAAACTATCGAAACTGACAACATCCTCATCGCCACAGCCCCGGTGGTCCCTCCTGCTCGCACAGAATTCCCCCATCGAGAAGGCCTCATTCCACTCCTCTTACCCACGTCTCCCGCTTGTCAAGAACCATGGTGTTCCCCGGGAAGCTGAGCACCGGCTGCGGCCTCTGCCGTACCCGGAAAGTCAAGGTACCCCTGCATCCGGTCCCACACCCCCAGTTTCTGCGCCGGAGGCATTGTTCGCTTTAGACGATTAACTCTTCTCTGCAGTGCGATGAGGCTCGGCCGACATGCCGGCGGTGCGCGTCCTACGGCTCCGAGTGCCCGGGCTACGAGCGGCCACTCATTTTCCGATTCCACTCAGGGCATCGGCGCCGCAAGCAGTCCTTACCTAAATCACCAAAATCTCCCGCCAAGATCAGCCAGGCTCTGTCCGCAATCTCACCGGAGGCATCCGCACAAGCCACCGCCGCCCAGCCTTCTGCTAGCAGCTCGTGCCTCGCCCGGCAGCTGCATCCGTCTTTGGAGGAACGGGCTCTCGCATTCTTTTTCCACGAGAACTACGTCGCCCCCGAGCCAGGCGTCTCCTCTGGCCACCTTGACTTTCTCCTCGAGCTGTACGACTCCTGCTGCCACACATCCTGCCTCAGGCCCTCCACGCTGGCGGCCGCCTACCTGTCCCTCTCGCGCCACCACAGATCCACAGCACTCTACCTCGAGGCCCGGAAACGCTATGGACAGGCGCTGCGCTCTGTGCACTCGTCTTTGTCTAAGAGGGACGAGCGAAAGGATGTCATGTTGTCTGCAATCATGCTCCTGAGCCTCATCGAGGTCAGTGGGGACTAGTCCAGCCCGAGTCCTAGAGAATGGAGCCTTGCTAAACGTTTTTCATAGGATATTGACGGCGAGGTCCCCGGCGTGAGAGCCTCCCACCTCTGGGGTATATCGCGGCTTTTCGAGGCCGAGGGTTACAGCCTCCTATATGATCTCCAGCAAGGCTCACTCTGTCGCTGGGTCTTCACACAATTGGTATGCTCTCTCACTCACACTCGAACAATGATCGACGCCAGCGGAACCTCGACAATATCGTCCTAGAACTTAAAGTACGGGCGAGGCAGTGCTGACGTCTTAAGACCATCTATTCCTTTACCGCCAACCGCAGCCTACCATGCCTGTCCCTCCTAGAGATTGAAGAGATGGAGCGAAACATCCTGCATCCAACCTATGGCACCATCCTCGCAGTCGCTAAGATAAGCGGCTTCTACTCTGCGGCGACCAGGCGTCTCAAAGCATGGTCCGACAACTCTACGACATCTGCGGGGGGCCGAGCCTCTATGCTGTCTGTCATAGACCAAGCTATGCGACTGCAGACTGACCTGATGTTCTGGGCTAGCTCCCTCCCCGAGGCTGCAAGGCCGCGGCACATTACAACGACAGACGACCGTCTGCTCATCACGCACTCGTCCAAGTGGCTTGGGTCCGTCTGGTCCCTCTACCTCTCCTCCCTCATCCTGTTCTACTCTAAGGTCATGTCGTGCTGTCAGGTCATGCTAGACACTGACTGTGGCGAGTCTCCTACAGAGACGGACCGGGTGAGCGCCGCCGCGGCACTGGCAAAGAAGAGTATTGTGGAGCTAGTTGGTACTATATGTGGAGGCATCCCCTTCCTGTTTGGCGAGGTTGATGAAAATGGCGAGCCGAGGGAGAACCCCGGCCACAAGGCGAGCATCTTATATAACATGATATGGCCCCTCGCCGTCATCCGGAGGTGCCGCTTTAGCACTGAGAATCAGGTTTGGATGTGCGGAGAGAGTTTAAGCTGCGTTGGGGAAACGTACGGCCTGAACTTAGCGTATAGCGCTGACGCAGTATTAGCGGAAACACTAGAGGACGCACTATAAGGTGTTGGGGAATATGCGTGCTGTGCTATCTGCAGAACCCGCTTGGATTCAGGGGCTCCAAGCGGGAGAGCTATCTGTTGGAATGGGGTATGATAAGGGTATGCATCAAGGAGTGACCCCTGAACTCGTGTGTCGCATGTCCAGCACAATTTACTATGGGGCCACGGACATTATGTTTTACAACATACCCGGCATAGCTATATAAGGCGGCCCGCTCCCACGCCCACTTAGATAGGAATAGGTTCGAGTCGGGATTCCGGCTATTCCAACACTATCTATGTGAGCGGAGGATCGCACGTGCTATTTGGCAACTGGGGACAGCTGCCTACATAGCCCTTTCAAGCTTCCGCTCGCAGCATACCGCATGCCTCAACTGCTGGCATCTGACGTGCCCTGTATCACGCCCTCAACGGGCTGCAGTCTATCTAGAACGAGATTTAACGTAATTCCAAAATGTAGCGCAGCCATCTGTTTGGCTGGCTACTGATCTCAGAGAAGGACGGATCGCGATAATCCGACGAGCCCGCATAGATCTAAGGATCGCAATAATCCCACGATCTAAGGCGACAAAAGGATCGCGAGGAATACGCAATCTAGGACGTTAAAGGAAGGAAGTCACGGTCTATTTAGATTACGGTCACTACTGTATATCTAGTGATCTTCTTTCCCTTACTCTTTAGTAGTCAATCTAAGAATAGTCTCTACGATACTATTACACACTTGGTGGTCTGGACCGTCACAAGTTACTTGAACCCTGGACGTTCTATGTACGTGTGTCCATACCAAATGGAGACGTTCCGTCCTCACACTGCTCACGTGAGTGCAACATACCGTGTCTCATTTGTGAGTATGCACCATGCCCCCAAAAGGTCCCTGAGCCGGTTATTTGTTGACAGTTGACTGCAACATTCTTTCTCTCAATAGCAGCCCGTTATGCGGATGCAGTGAACCTGACTGTCAGCATCTTGTCCTGAAGACACTATTTCCGTCACGTAGTCGTGTCCTTCGTGCCACCATTGCGTGCCCGGAATGACCCTGTTCTTCGCCCATGGGGCTTGCTGGGGTATTGTCAGACGTCATGGGCTCGACGGCGAGCGTGCCGCTGGCAGTTCGCCGTCCAGACCCAGCTGCTGACGCCATGGGGAAGGGGGCGGGGGGCGGTTAGCCGCACAGCCGCTTTTGGGGTAGATAGGACTATCGACTTCAATTTGGCTGTGCTGACAGTCTGAACTCCGAGGCGTCATTGGGACCGCTTCTCGCCGAGGTGTCCCCGCTGGCCGCTCCCTGAACTCGTCACATGGAACATGACCGTCTTAGCCACACAACAATGACCCCCCACCAATACATCTCTACAACACGTTATGTCCCTAAAAGATTCACACCGAATGATACCCGCTTATTCGGCTTCAATCGAATGCCTTTATTTATCCATGTCAGGAACAGACGAAACTTGCTTTCGAGATTGCAGGGTAGACCCGACTGCCTCCTCGTCACACCATCCCTCTTCTATCTTTCTGCTCCAAAGCTCTAGCTGCACTTGACCAAACTCACACAGTATGTAACCTAACACTCACCCCATTCGCAATACAATTGATCAAGGTCAAATTATGCCCAACAGCTGCATCCATATCCAATGCCTCCATCTTATCAAACCGTTGCAACATTCGCACCGTCACATAACTCGCTTCCGTTAGCGCAAATTGCTGGCCGATGCAAATTCTTGGGCCCCCATTGAACTATCGTGCTGTTAGTAAACTAGAATAGTGGGAGAGTGAAAAAGTGTGAGGGAAGAGGGGAAAGTATGTGCGCGTTGTTGTTGGCGCTGCGGCGGTATAGCTTACAGGCAAATACTCCCATCCAACCCTCCTCCCTTCCCAACGCTCCGGCTTAAACTCATCCGCATCAGGACCCCAAATATCCTTCCGGCGATGCATTACGTGCACAGAAAAGTCGCACGACGAGCCCTTTGGAATGAAGATGGGCGAGTTTCCGTCTTTACCTCCGCCGCGGGGGAGCGTGGTGTCTTTATTGGCGTAGCGGGCGTTGATGGGCACGACGGGGTAGAGCCGGAGTGATTCGTCGTTGACGTATCTGAGATATTTGCAGTCCTTCAGTTTTGAGAAGGTGATCTCCGTGGGCTCGTCGTAGGTGCCGAAGTGGTCAAGGACGGTGTCACGCAGCTTCTTATAGCGCACTGGGTCGCGGGCAAGGTTGTGGAAGACTAGGGGATAAAGTCAGTACTACGAGAGCCGAAGAAGGGGGAATATGGAGATGATACGTACTCCAACCGAGGTGTGATGCAGTGGTATCGCGACCAGCGAGTAAGACATGTAGTAGCTCGGAGCGCAGCTCAGTCGCGTCTCGAGTTTCAGCGGCCAGGGCCTCGAGGAAGATGTATTGCTCCTTGTTACCGCCGCCCTTCTCCAATTCATCCTTGCGCAAATCCTTCGACAGGGCGAGCTTCACAAAGTGATCGACAAACTCATGGACAATCTTGCACGAATCGCGGAATTCCTTCGAGTCGTAAAGCCACCAGCTATCCATGAAACGTGACCGTGTTGCGAGGGCCATCTGCCCAGCATCAAAGGCCGTTGCGAACCTTGCCTCCGAGCTCCCTATCTTGCTACTTTGGTAGCCCGGTACGAGTATGAGCTGGCTGTTGACGGATTCGCCGAAGAGGAATTCTGTAGCCGAGTCGATCGTAAGGCGAAAGAAATAGGGCAGAATATCAATCTGCTCAATCCAGCCGTCTGCTCCTATCAAGGGCTCCAACAACCTCATCATGTTCTGGACGTGAGTTTCTTCCAAGTTCAGGTTGCCGACCTGATCCCTTGTGAATTGGGGACGTATCAAGGCCTGCTCTCGTATATCAGCATCAGGCATATATCTAGGATGAGAACCTCCCTCTGCGCGTAGTCCCAGCCAGTGGAGTGCGGATACGACACAAGATGTCTGGGTCTGACAGGAAGAAACTGAGCAACGCTTACCCGGGAATGCTTCCAGTGGTTCCCATCTGCAGTGAAAATGCCATCACCTAGCATCGGGAGGAAGTTTCCACGCCTTGTCGGTCCAATGTCTCGGGGCATGTCAGTGTCCGGCCGACGAGGTATGGCGTGGGGATGCTTACCGAAATCGGCAAATTTATTTGCGAGAATAGCTTGGATATTCTTAGGATCAGCGGTACGGATATTCCTCGCTCCTGGTCGGAAATTGGTGTCAGTAATTGTATCTACAAAACATAGAGCTCTACGTTCGAAACGGGCAAAAAAAGGTATAGACCAAAGAGAGCTTAAGAGCAACCCACCAAGAACCTGATACCTATAGGTATTCGTGCCCAGATCGTCGAAGCGCTTAATTAGGTCCACAGGAAACTGCTGCGCTCTATCAGCAGCGAGCGCACGCAGCAAGTTGTCAATGCCGAGCGGCCAGCGATTCTTTTCAAGCGGAGGCTCTTCACACTTGAGCGCTCGTGCTTTGGCCGCATTGCGGCGGGAGGTATAGAAGGCGGAGGCAATGCAGTAGAGTGCATAAGATGCGGCGCCCCAGGAGAGGGCTTTGATGGCGATAGACACTTGCATCGTGATGCCAATCTATAAGTTGAGGACGGTTGTTTGAAGTTTGAAGAAGACACTCTCTACTTTGAATTATATCGTATAAAAACCAATGGAGAGTCTGCTCCTGAGACCTTAGGACTTGAGCTGCCGAAAGACAGGGGCTCGGGCCGTACGATCTGCCAACAAGGGCGGGAGCGGGATACCAGATTGGTCCGCATGCCAGAACTCGGGTCCAACTCGGGTCCCAGCTCGGGTCCCAAAATCTCAGATCCGTGTCACCACACCCTTTTCCTTTCTTTTCCCCTAATCTAAGACAATCAAACGCGCAAGTCCAAAAACAACACTCGCAACCATGGCGTACCCGGAGAATGTCGGCATCAAGGCGATGGACATCTATGTCCCGGCACAGGTAAAGCCATTTCCCCTTCGGATACAGACCTTTTCCCCATCTGCGAATGCCACCTTCAGGTCTCTGATTAGAGAAAAAGTGCCTGGACCAAACCCTCTTCGAGAAACACCAAGGCGTGTCAACCGGCAAGTACACCATCGGACTGGGCCTCAAGTACATGAATTACTGTACCGATAGGGAAGGTAAATTCCGTGTAAACATGCGTCCTTCCGTGGGAGTTGAAACCATCCATCAGCCGAGTCAAACATCTTTCCGCAGAAAGCGCGCAAATCCCGGGGCTGATCAATCTGTATAGACGTCTGTTCCCTCGCCTTGACGGCCGTATCCTCGCTACTTCGCAAGTTCGACATCGATCCCAAGTCGATCGGCCGCCTGGAGGTGGGCACCGAGTCCCCCATCGACAAGGCCAAGTCTGTAAAATCAGTCCTCACGACACTATTCGAGCCCTACGGCAACACGAGCCTAGAAGGCGTTGATACAATCCACGCGTGCTACGGCGGCACCAGTGCCTTGTTCAACGCTGTCAACTGGGTGGAGTCCCGCTCGTGGGACGGTCGAGATGCCATAGTCGTCACATCGGATATAGCCCTCTATAAGGAGGCATCTTCCCGTCCAACAGGTGGTGCTGGCTGCGTCGCCATGCTTGTCGGCCCGAATGCACTTCTTTCCCTTGAGCCGAGCCTGCGAGGTATCTACATGACCCACACTTACGACTTCTACAAGCCGGATCCCAAAGTCGAGTTCCCCATCGTCAACGGCCACGAGTCCATCATCTGCTACCTCAGCGCCCTGGACGGATGCCACAAGGACCTGCTCCATCGTGCCGAGGCCGCCCGGAGCAAGCTCAATGGCGATGGGCCCAAGAGTGTATCGAAGAAGGTCCTTGACCTCTTCGACTACATGGCGTTTCACACCCCAAATTGCAAACTGGTCAGCAAGTCGTACGGTCGACTCAAGTACAACGACTGTCTGAGATCGGCCGACGATGCCGACTGGGAGGGGATCCCTGACGAGCTTCGCAACATGGGCTACCAAGAGTCCCTGAAAGACAAAGCACTGGAGAAGACCCTTGTAGCTTTGACGAAGGAGCGGTTCAAGGAGCGAGTCGAGCCGTGTATTGCCGCACCCTCCTTATGCGGCAACATGTACACGAGCAGTCTCTACTGCTCGCTCATCAGCCTGATTAGCAACATCGATCTTGCAGCCGCAGAAGGCAAGACCATTGGCATGTTCAGCGTAAGCGACTGGATCCTTGTTCATTGAAGCCCATCCACCCYCCCCTCCCCCC